>VXBC01007034.1:9258-29654 GCA_013399945.1 Ploceus nigricollis
GCGCCCGGGAGGGACAAAATGGCGGCCCCGAGCTCTCAGGGGCCCTTCGCCCTCCATCCCACCCCTGCGGAAGGGGAATCTTGTTATTACCCTCTCTCCAGAGCCGCCTTGCAATCCACTCCTGAGCTGCTCTCTAATTTATACCGCTCTTCGCTCCCTCCCCCCTGTAACAATAACTCTGCTCCTTGGGCCTGGCGTCCAGGTGTCTCGGGCTCTTCTCTAATTTAAACTTGATAATCGGAGGCAGCCCCTTGGCTTTGTGAAACCTGCAGCTGATACCTCCCAGGGCTCCCAGTTTCGGAAAGATCTCGCAGTCCGGATGAGTTTTTATTAATGTCGAAATAGATGACTTGCTAAGCTTCACGTTTGTGATGCACATTTGTAATTGCTTTTTATTTACTGAGTCAGCTTTGTTTGCCTTTGATGTCTTTCTTTAGGGTCAGTACTGTGTTTTGGGGATTTTTTTTTAGCATAATTCAGATATTTTGCTGCAGCATCGGAGGGAGTTGTGGAGGTGATAAGTTCCTAAGTTTTAAACTGGAGGGGGCAAGAAATATTAGAAAACGTAATAATTCTGAGCAATATCTTTCTTAGAATATGGTTTTATCTTATTAGTTTACTATAAGAAGCTGTAATATGTGAGTGTTTCTATTTCAAGGTAGGTAAGATTAGAAAAAATTGGTCTCCAGGGAGCTAAAAATGGGAATGAATGGTGAAAGACAGGGATTAAAGAATAGGCTCGTTCCAGTGCCTGTGTTTTCATTGGTATCTTCATTCACTCTGAAGTTTTTTTAGTGAGGGGGTATTTTTTGCTCAGGGTGAATTATCTGTGTGTTAATTTTTTTAAAAATGCTGTAATGTGCAGGTCGGACTGGAAGCCAATGTAGTCTTAATAAAGTTTGCCAGGATAACCTGCATTATATTTTCAGTCAGAAAGAGTGGAAATAATAAAGCTTCTATAGCAAAGTCTTTTCGTGTAAAACAATCGTGCAGAGTACTGGAGCAGAAATTGTTGTTTGCTGCTTTACTATTTTTTTAATGTAAAAAAATGTCTTAAAGCATTTATAGGCAGTCTTTGCCAGTGTCTAGAATGAATTATTTCTGAACTTTTGTGACCTTTAAATAGGTAAGTTGTTTGAAATGGACGTGTTTGTAAAGGTGAAACCATAGAGCTGCACACCTGCTATTCCAGACTGGAGCAGGAATTGGTTTTCCTTCTGCTCTTGCCAGTGTGATTTATGGGGCTTTTTGCTTGCTTAAGGCTTATGTTTTACTGAGTCAATGGCTTTTGTGCTTTTCCAAGCTGGAGTCTCTGCAGAGCTGAGGTAGTGTTTGGATAAATAATCTGGAATATGATTGCAATTGTCTTAAACTCTCCTAAGTGCAGGCTGCCAGCAGGGATTGTGCTCCTGCTCTCTCCCATAGTGGGGTTCCTCAGCCAGTCAGATCTGGGAATTCAGTCAGCTGGATCTTGTTTCACTCCATTTCCAGCTGCATTGCTTTGCAGGCCTGACCTGATTGAGCCCTCATGGCAGCTTTTGGGATGAAGAAGTTCCGGCTGTTTTCACCAGGACTGGGACTTGTTTAAGCAGCAGCACGAATTTACACTGGATTATGGTGTTTATTAAAAGGGGAAGGAAAGACAAGAAGAGGAAAAAATCCCCACTTGAATTCTCTTTTACAGCTTATGCTTCATAGGTGGTGAACTCTAGAAACTTTTTGACTGAAAAAACTGTAAATGGTGAAATATTTCCAGTACTTAAATACTGGATTATACTTGAGATGCTCTTGTTATGCTGCAGTGCCATGGTTTTCCAACTTAATTTTGTTTTCACTGAAATTGTTCTCACAGAAGCACATGGGATTCAGGCATGGAGGGGTTGGGAAAAGACGAGTTAAAAGCCAAATTAATGAATCCTACACTGTGAATTAGTTAATTATGATAGTGGTGGCTTGGCATGTGCTCAGAAGCTGTTCAATATGCATATCAGGGTGGGGGTTTTGTTTGTTTGGGTTTCTATGTGTGAAAGCTCAGTTTACAGATTACTTAGAAGGTATTTAATGCATGTATTTTCAAGAAAGAGTGATTTTTATTACTAAATTGTGTGAGAAGGAGGTCTGAGGAAGTGATATGAGGTTAGAGATGAGCTGATCACTCAGTGCCACCACAGGGATGGATCATGCCCTGTGTTCCTCCCTCACCAGCTGGCACTTGATGGGACCTCTTGGGGAGCTCATTCAGTGCCCAAACCCGTCAGAAGATAATTTGGGTTTTGCTGATGGATTAATTTCCTTCCAGCTTGGGGCACTGGAGGAGCCCACAGAGCCAGTGGCAGAAGTGGTGGGAGGAAGCTGTGGCCTGATTTTCCAGAACACACTGTGTTCTTTCTGTGGACTTTGGAAACCTGTGGAAAGGGTTGGTTCTGCTCTCCCTCGAGTTTATCCCCAGCTCCCCCAGCAGTGATCTCGTGTCCCTCAGGGGAAGTGAGGCAACTTCCATAAGGGAGAGGTTAGGAATGTGCAGTCAGCACAGTGACACCTTGAATAAGGAGGCTGCAGATCTGATAATGTCATGTGAGGCTGCACCTTTCTTTAGGAAAACAAGTGGAAATACATAACTTCATAGGAATATATTATTATAAAACCTTAATACTTTTATTTCTCTGTATCTTACATTACTGACTGAAATATGTAACTTCCATTCCTGTGAGGAAAACCTGGATGTCAGAAGTCCAAAGAACTGTGGCCATCATCTACTTTGCAGCTGCTTCTGTCCATGGAAACCTTTCCTACCAACTGCCCCCCAAACAGTCCTGCTTTGGGACATTCCCTGCTCAGAGTACATGGCTGTAAGGCTCTTTGTGAATGTGCTTAGAGCTGTTAAAATCATCCCAGCACTTGGTTTGAATGTTCTCAAGGTCTGGAACGAACCATTTGGAATCCACAAGCCTGGGCTTCAGGGCTTCCATGTGAATTCCAGAAGTGCCTGATGAAGGAGAAGAACTGTTGATAAAGACCAGGGGATGTGGGGAGGGGAGGTTAATTCACACTTGACAAACTTAAGCTTGGAGGGGGAATGGTTATTGTTTAGTGAATACCAGCCTGGATCTGCTGACCTGCAGTGCTGAAATACAGCAGGGTAAAGAAGGCTGTTTCTTCCCTCTTTCCCATGTCATGCCAGGAGCACACTTTAGCATTTTTCAGTAACTTAAAATTCACAGAGTGAAGGAGCAAAGAGTAGGAAAAGAAAGCCCAAAGAACAACAAAAAAAGATGGGAGAAACAAGCTGTGGGAGTGACTGATGTGAACCCTCAAGGGTGTAAAATAAATTTGCAGTGCTGCAGGACCCTGGTACTTGGAATTTTGGATAGGGAGGATTTCCTGGGGCTTGGGGTGGAAAAGGGGCAGCATGGTAATTTTGGGGGTTATTGCCAGTCCTGGTGATATCCAGAGCAGGTGGGGTGCATTGAATTCCTTTAAGGCTGGAATAAAGAAATGCAATAATCCTGTAAAATCTGGTGGATTGAAGGATGATCTGGGAAAAAAAGTGGATTTTTAAAGACTGGGAAGTGTGAAATGCAGAGGAGTTGAATGAAAATAGGCCAGCTGTTAAATTGTTTTGACTTTGGTAGGTAGTTAAGACATTTTCTTCCCAAGTTTCTGCTCAGCTCCTCAGTGTCCAGATTCCATATCAATCTTAACATAATGAAGTAAAGATTGCCTGAAAAATGTACCAAATATATGAAGACTTGCCTGTTCTCTACTCATTTCTTCAAAGCTTTTTGAATTTTAAGAGTTCTGAAAAAGGGTTTGGTGTGTGTTTGTGGGCAAAATCCTCCCAACTGCTTCCCTCTGGTCCTGCATTTCTCCTTTTCTTTCTGGTCTCCACCTGTACTTGGGCACAGCTCCTTCTGTTTAGCCCAGATTATCTTTTGTGAATTGAAGTATTTTTCCTCAGGTGAAAAGCAGCCTTAGTTTGGGTTTTAGTCCTTCTTCAATCTTGCTTTGTCTAACTTTGTTAAAGAGCTAAGACTTCTTTTGGCAAAACTAATATATTAACTCAGAACTCATCTCTGTAGAGTGTTTTCTTTGGAAGGTAGTAATGGATTTAGGTTAAATTAGTTAATTGTAACTTAAATTGCTCCTAGAGATTCCCCCTGCCCTTTGCAGTGTTAGTACATGGGGAAGGTGTAGTTTAGAGCAAAACATTAAACATCTGTATGAAGAATAGGGCCTTGGCCAACTTTGTGCTATTTGGGCTTAATTGCAAACCTGCTTTGTCCTGTGCATCATGTTTCTTTCCCCTGTATGGTAGGGAATTGTAAACAGGTAACATTTGTTTGAAATTGTGTTGAAACATGTAAATTTCGGGTTAGCAAGTGAATTTCTGAATGCTTAGTACAGGATTCCCATTAGAGACGTTAGAAAGCTAAAATGGGGGATTTTTGTGAAAAATCTGGTACCCAGTGTCATTAGTGAGCTTTCTTCATCAGAATTTACACTAAATTTAGGATTGTTTTTAGAAAGAAGTCTAATTCTGCTGAATTTTAAATTTTCTCTTACATCTTAAAATGAAGAATACTTTCTACTAGTGCGTTCAGATGTTTAAGGCATATGACTAAAGCCGAGCATTATACTGATTTAAAAATAAAAGTACATAAGTTGAAACTGCTAATTAGGTCATGTCAGTGCCAGAGGAGATTGGCAGTAAATAACAGAGCAGGTGGGGTGTTAGTCCAGAGCAGTTTGGAGTGTGGGGCTCAAGTGCAGTTCTGGGCAGTGGGGAATGCAGATTTCTGTGGAAACACGAAGCCTGCACATGTAATCCCTCTTGTGCAGGCAGATGGGGGTGTGTGCTCCTAAACCTTCACACCAGGGCTGCCAAACTGCAGGGGGGGCCCAAAATTTAGATAATTGGAGTTCATGGAAGGACCAGTGCTGTGCTTTCTGCCTTCAAAAGCACATCCGTCAGCGGCCGCAGCAGGACCTCACTGGATTCACTCCTCGGTGATTTTGTCTCAGTGTGTGGCTTATAGTGCAAATTATTTTGAGCTTCCTGATGCTACAATTCCTTAGTAGGTACTCAGTGGATCCAGTTGCACTTGCTGTTAAATACAGGCATAAATAGCAAATTCAGCTACTTAGGGCTAAGTTAAACTGAGTTGACTGAACCTGTTGATAAAATTGTAGGGCTTTGGTAGATTCAATTCTTGAACTGCATTTATAGTAAAAGTCCACAACACTTTTTTTTTCTAGTTTCAGTTTTGGCACTAGATTTTATCCTGGAGTTCTTAAATATTCTTCATCCTGTTCTTTTTCTATTAAGGTTAATGTTGAAGAAGGAAAATGCGGAAGTCGCCATTTGACAAGTTTTATAAATGAGAATTATTTGAAGCTCAGGAATAAGTGAAGCTGAAATTTGAAAAAAAAGAAAGTGAATGCATGCTAATTATCAGACCAGAAGTCCCACTTGTAGAATATTGAGCAATTTGTGTGAAGTGGGGAAGATGAAAGAAGTCAGAATTTGAAACGGAAGAATGAAGAAAAGGAATAAAAATGAAGTTAAGATAAGAAGTAATCTGGAATCTGAAAGCACTACGCTAAGTAATTACTAGTCTGTTTATGTGTCCCTGTATATTTTGCTAAACATGCATGCATTATCTGTTTAATAGCAAAAGTACATGCAGGGTAAAGAAGTGTCTACCAGGGAAAAAAACCTCCTTAAAAATCTAGGCAGTGCTAATGCCGACTGCCCGGACACATAGCTATGAATATTTACCATTTATTTCACTGGAGCTTGTTTACAGCCCCTAGGTGAACAAGGAATTGTGTACAAATTAGGCTTTCAATATCTGCGTGCAGGAATCCCGTTCTGCTTCCAGAAGCGGAAGTGCTCATGGGTCTGGCAAGTCGGGGAGGCACACCCCTGCAAGATCTCGCTCTAAGGAGGATTCCAGGCGCTCCAGGTCAAAATCTAGATCCAGGTCTGAATCCAGGTGAGTTTGCTTCTTTTACCTCTTCCTCCTCCTCACAAGTCAGATGATTGTCAGAGATGGCCCTGCTCAGCCAGTTCTGTTTCCAGAGTTAGTGGATCTTCTGTGGACATGGAGTACAAAGGGGCATGTGTGGTTTCAGGATTGGGAAAGCCAAATTATATAAATTCAGATATTTTTGCTGCTTCTTCCAACAGTTAAATCAGCTGTGTAGCTTTGTATCCTTGTTGATACACTTTGGAAGTGCCTGCCTTTTATCTCTTGGAATACTGACTTGTGTTTGAGCGTGGAGTACTAGGAACTCCAGGTCTTAGTTTTTTTGTGCATTAACAGAGTGTGGTGCATCAGCAGATTTCCCATTTTAAGCCACATTTGTGTATTATGTTTCTTCACTGGATGCAGTGATGTTCCTGGAGTAGTGAAAAGAAGCAGTAGAGATAAATGTGAATTTCACAGTCTGGCATTTTAAATACGTTGATTTAACTTGAAAATTGACAGAGTAGGAAGCTTTGAATATTAGACAGCTCTGCAAGCTCTCCAGAAAAGTTGTGGAGAACTTGCTTATTGTATTTGTTATGTGGCAGCACAAACATCCGCGTGCTTGTTGCACTATATTACCTCTCCTGATACTCACCTGCCAAACAAGCTGTGTGCAGGGTCAGAATTCCTCTAAAAAGAGTAGATAGTTGAGTGCTGACTACAGAAATTAATGTGTTGATCATTTCTTTACTCATTTGTAGGCATTCAGGCTAAAAAAAAGTGAGGTTTCAGCAGTGTGGTTTTCAGGTGAGCTGTTCACAACACACTTTTTATGTGAACAAGCAATGAATTGCCAAAGCCTGGGGGGCAGGCTGGAGGAAGATACTGTGCTGTCAGCAATCACCCAGGGTTGAAAACATAATCAAATAGTGTGTTAAATTTTGCAAGATCAAACAGAAGGGCTTTTGTGAGAAGGAATGTAATTGGGAAGCTTTGACAGCAGAAAAATGAGGTTTTTTGTTCAGGTACAGTCACAAGCGTCATATCATGCACCTGGCAGTCCCTGTAGTGTAAGAAGAAATGTGTCAAATAAAAGGAATAAATACTTGTTAGAGTAGTACCATTAGCAAATGTGGAATTGCAGTGACCTGTGGGAGTGCCAGCAGTGAGAGCTGATGGGGCAGCTCAGGAACGGCCCTGTCCCAGATCCTGCTCAGGGCTCTGGGCTCCTACCCTGCTGTCAGGGCTTTATCCAGTTGGAGTTCGAAAACCTCAGGGGAGGGAAGCTGCAAAACACCTTTAGGGAGCCTTTTAATATTGAAACAACAAAGTCAGGACAATTTCCCAGCATATTCTTCTGCCCTTTAATCTGTATGACTCCTGGGATTCCATACTCCTTTAAACATTTCCCACTTGCAGAATAACCACAATACTGAGTAAAAATACAGTCACAAATGGCACACAATTCTGAAGAAGCAAATATAAGATGTAGAATTTGAGAGACCTGGCAAATCTTACTTTTGCAATAAACAGTGTTTAAATAATACCCTGGCAACTGGCTTACTAGTTTGTGATGACCAAAAAGTAGAAGTTTATAACTGCCATGGCTTCCTGAGCATTTAACAGCTGTCTTGAAGATGCCTATGGCTGGAAATAATGGAATTACATGCCAGAGTTAGTGCTGATTAGTAGATTTGGACAGAATTGTGTCGAGGCACATATTTAGAAACAATATACTTTAATCTTTGTTCAGTGGTGTCACACGTTGGGATGTGGTCATGGGCAGATCTTTGAACTCTGGCTTTCCCCAGAGAAATAACCTTGTGATAACTTCTATATTTCCTGGTAGTTTCTGTTGCAAATGTATTTTTGAGTTACCAGCTTTATAAATTAAACTTTGATTTGGGAACCAACCTGTGTCCTGGTGTTTTTATCAGTTGGGGTGTGGATATACTTGATTTTAAAATCTACTTTTGATGTTTGTAGCTCCTATCTTTGGCTGATACCATTCTGGTACCTGAAATATCACTTCTGTGTTTGCCTTAATTATTTTTTTTTCTCCTATATCAGTGGCTGAAATGTGGCTGTGTGCATGTGTGGAATTTTTTGTTTGTTTTTTTTTTTTAATTTATATTATAATTTCTCTCTTTTTTTACTATTTTCCCAGCTTCAGGGAAGTTCTCTCTCTTTATTTTGTTGCCAAAAATATTGTTTTCTTTATAAATACCTAGTGAGAAGTGCTGTAATGGGACATGGTGAATTAATTTCTCCTGGACATGAATATGCATTTTAAGTTGAGCTTCTCTGGCTCACTCCTGATGAGGTTGGAGGTGTTTTTTGAGGAGATAGATTGAACAGTTTGGCTGCCTCATGACACTTGGTGAGAAATCCTGGAAGAAGCTGTTAAATGCTCAGGAGTAAAAGCACTTCAGGTTCAGAGCTTCCCTCATGCCAGTGGGGTGGTGCTGCTGTGGAATTAGAGGAAGGGGACATTTAAGAGACAAGAGTCTGAAAATCAGCAATTTGTGACTCAGAGCCATTGACTGTTGCACTGTTTATTGCACTTCTTAGCCTTGAGGGGTTTTTCTTTGGAGTGGTGTAGAGTGCAGGTTACTCAGTGCAGCCATCAGCAGACCAAGATCAGGTGTAGTAGCCCTGTGTGAGTGCCCAGCTTCTCCTCTAGGATTGGCTGTGTTGGGAAGGCTGAGGCTTTGGGAGAAGGAATTGAAGAGTTTCAGACCCTCATGTCCGCAGAGCTCGTGATGTAAGAAAGTATTTTGGGGGAAAAGGAATCAGTGAACAGTTGCACCTTTACATAAATGCACTGAAGAGTGTGAACATGTAAATATTCATGGACAAACAGGGCTAAATAACTGCTGAAATACCAGCAGGTAAATGAGCCAGCTCAGACTTGATTTCTTCAGATCGTGTTCAGCTCTGTTTCAGGGGCGTTTGCTTTTCAGTGTCACGCAAGGCAGCACTGAGAGAGTGCCCCCCTTAGTGTGGTGCATGCTTTGTGTTAAAGCATATTTACTGTTACCTTTGTCTGATACATGTGAAAAGAAAGCCACCCCACTTGTTTTTACCTAAACACTGAATATTCTAAGCACTAGCATGTCACACCCAGGTAGCTTTGTTAAAGGAAGAGCTGACTGTGATCAAGTGCAAGTTCCTGGGCTGCAGCAGGAATGCCCTATCTGCAGTAATCTGATAGTAAAGATTTAGCTCACAGTCCTTGAGAGTAGTGGGTTAGTGGGTTATAGCTGAGGTATGTGGTACTGCAGGATTTTGGAAAACAGTTATTTGAGCTTTTTGTAACTGACGGATTTTTGAAACTTTAAACACCCCAACAAGCCCAACACTGTACCTTTCTCTTCTTTCCCTCAGGTCTAGATCAAGGAGGAGTTCCCGCAGACACTACACCAGGTCCCGCTCCCGTTCCCGCTCCCACAGGAGATCCAGAAGCAGGTCGTACAGTCGGGACTACCGGCGACGGCACAGTCACAGCCATTCCCCCATGTCTACTCGGAGACGGCACATTGGGAACAGGGTACGTGTGTGAGGGATGAGTCATGGTCCTGGATGCATCCTGCAATCAGTCTCTGTGCCCTGAGAAACACAAAGGGGTTTTGTGAAAGGCTTGTGCTCCTGTAGGTTTAATTTATTACTGTCTATTAGCAGGTGACCCAAATCTCAGCCACGCCTTTGTTGTTGTTCTTAGTGAAGCCCTGACAGTCACAACTTTAGAAATACACTGCACTGCAAATAAACCCAATTTGATTTTAATATCTGTGTCCTTTCCTTTAGGCAAATCCTGATCCAAACTGTTGTCTCGGAGTGTTTGGGCTGAGTCTGTACACTACAGAACGAGACCTGCGAGAGGTTTTCTCCAAGTATGGGCCCATTGCTGACGTTTCCATCGTGTACGACCAGCAGTCGCGGCGCTCCCGGGGGTTCGCCTTTGTCTACTTTGAGAACGTCGAGGATGCCAAGGAAGTAGGTTGGGGTACACAATGTTGGCCATGTTTGCTGGGCTCTGAGCTCCTGGGGTGTGTATTCTGTCACAGGGTATAGCACTATAGACACTCACAGCCTGAAAAATACTTGGAATCTCATAGTCATGGAATTTGGGCTTATAAGTGCTGAAGAATGAATCAGGAGTTCTGTAGTCACCCAAGCAGAGAATCCTACACTCATACCAATCCTTGTAAAGCTGCCCTTTATGGGCTGGAACAAGACTTATATTCTGCATAAACTCCATTCCAGAAAATCTCCAGTCTTTTCCACATCTGGCATGAAGTCTTCCATTTTGGGTTGGAGGTTGATATGTCGGTCCTGCTACTAGGCAGACAAAAGAGAACCAAAGCACAATTGGTTTTGGTTTACTTTTTATTTGTAACTCTGATATTATATTCAAGGTTATGGTAGTTTGAAGGATGTATTTGAATACCTTAGTGATGTTCTTTTAACCTGTAAATGTTTTATGTTGTGTGGTGGAGTAGTTTTATCTCCCTACATCAGCATGTTCAGAGATTGCTGTTAGTCATGTCAGAGGCACTGAAACAATTGCCCAGTGATGTTTTCTTTCAGGATTTTAATGCCACAGAAGTGACATTTTCAGTGGTTATTGGCACGTAAGTCTAGCTGGCTTAGAGTGTCTTAGAGAGTACATTCACTAAGATGTGACACTCAGACTGCCTCCAAACTGAGCTGGTTTTTAGGACATTTTAACACTTAAAGCAGTGGTTAGAAATTCGTGTTGTTGCTAAAGTTCATACCTACAGCTAATGCTCTTCTGTCATTCCTTAGGCAAAGGAACGTGCCAATGGAATGGAGTTGGATGGAAGAAGGATCCGGGTAGACTTCTCCATAACAAAAAGACCTCACACACCTACTCCTGGAATCTATATGGGAAGACCCACTTAGTAAGTTTTATCCATGGTTTTAGTTGGGTTTTTTCCCCCCAGCCAGTCGAGGATAGGATTCATTGTTTTGTAAAAACTCCCATTTCTCCTCTGAGACACCTGATTCTGAGTGGTTTTCCTGGTTTCTTGGGCTTACGCATTAATGCACAAGTTTTGTTTCCTTGTTCATGGCTGCTGTGCTGTACACTGAAAACACTGGACACGAGCATCAGTGGTAATGCTTGTGTCAACAGGAAGACGTTTTGACAATTTCTAAGTTATTTTATGTAGTTTTCCTGTGTACTGTCAAATATTCATGTCCTTTGCAAGCTTGGGTTTTCAAGAGTGAATGAGCAAATGCTGGTCAAGGAGCTGGGTGGCTCAATTAACATTAGGGATTAGCAGTTTGCTGTGCTCACACACTGCACTTCTGACTTTGAGTTGCCAACAGTGTCAGTTGTTTTCCCAAGTCACTCCCCAGTTCATTTCCCGAGACTTTCAGCTTACTGATGATCATTGTGTTGAGACTACAGGTTTCTGATTTTTTTAGTCAGAAAGTTGATTGAACAGGAGCTTTTTCAGAGTTAAAAGGGGATGAAGACTTGTCTCAGAATGGAATTCTTCATGTGCTTGTGATACCTAAAGGTTGAGGAAAACAACTGAAAGTTCAAGCATTAAAAAGCAATTATTTAAGTAGTTCTGTTGCCACCTGCACTGGTGGGAAAACAGGAGTGTTCGCAGTCTTCCAGCTGTAAGGATGTGACATAATAATAGAATCTAGTTTAAATAGTGTCAATTTACCAGACTGCAGACAAAGTTAGAGTTTTGTATCTTAGTAAAGGCAATTTCCTTCACTCCTTGCAGTGGCAGCTCACGGCGACGAGATTACTATGACAGAGGTTATGACAGAGGCTACGATGACCGTGACTATTACAGCAGGTCATACAGGTGAGCATATTTGGAATATTTTGCTGCTTTCTAAACTCTGCTTTCTCATCTGCCTGTGCAAGCATTAGGCAGTTCATCTTACATAACTATTCCAGAATATTTTTGCACTCACTGTAATTCTGGAATCTTCTTGTGAAATCTCCACCAAAATGACTGCTCAGTACAAATCAAATTGGTTGGATTGAGAAATACTTGATGGTGTTGAACCTGTGGCCTGGCTTAGTCCAAAATGTTTTCTGAATCCACACTAAGTTTTGGAAAACAAAGTGTGTTCTTTTCATTTTAGAATCTTGAGTTGGTTCATCTGTTAGCACTGAAATGGTGCAGATTAATATTTGAGTTGGTATTAGAGTGTCAGCTCACATTTTGAGCACAATGTAGTAGATAAAAAGTGGGAAGTTTCAGTGGTCCCCAGTATCTCCTGTTCATAATTATGGCACCTCAAATGTTGCCAAAAATAAGGAATTGGAGCGTGACCTGTTGTGTATTGGACATCTGCATTAAAAGGCTTTTTTAACACTCCTTGTCAGGTTGGATGTGTGTGTAATCATGGTCGGGGTGCAGTTGGTTTTGTTGATAGAGAAATTGGTTTACTGCATTTTCCAGCAAAGCCCTTGTCCCCTGCAAAATCCTCACAATTTCTGGGACACACTGTTAAGTTGAACACAAAGATACAAGTTGATTTTCTCTGTCTGCACTACCAAACATTCTTACAGTTGCAGAATTCTATGTTAAAGTTACGGTATGGGCCCAAGTCCTCAGTGCTGAAGTGGTGCCTTTTCATTCTCATAGGGTTTGTGGATGTTACCAGAAGTTGTGATTGGGTCTGGAAAGAGCCAGACAGAGTGACCTGCTCTAGTAGGAGGTGTCCCTGCCTGTGGCAGGGGGGTGCCTCTGGATGGTGTTTAAGGTCCCTTCCAACCCAAACCATTCTGGGATTCTGTGAATAAATATGGAGCCACAAATGACTTGTGTGTGGCTACTTGAAAAATGTCATGTACTTTGCCCTCCTACAGACATGGGTTGGTTGAGGAAGAGAGAAGTGTTATGTTGTGAGGGCTTCCCTGAGGAAGGAAAAGTTGGAATTGTTCAAGATGCAGTGGAGCATTGCATACCTCACCCTAAAAATTGCATTGGTAACAAGTCCCTTGCATTCCCTGCCCTCTGTGAAAATAATGCCGTAAGGGAAATGCAGTGTCAGATGGGAATTGTCTTGTTAAAGCTGCAGTTTCTCCTTGTTGCAGTGTTGCAGTGGGACACTTCTTTTGCCTGAAGAAGTGTCGGAGAATAAGGGAATAACCTTTATAAAAAGCAATCCCCCAAAACAACTGGGGAAGACTTTAAACTTGATTTAGTCTCCTGGTAAAGCTTTGCTGATCTGAATCTGAGAAGGTTCCAGTCCAGCCACTCAATATTAATGCTATAAGGTGTTGTTTTTGTTTTCCATAAGAAGTTACATCACAGTTCTTGTTTAAATGTGACTCTAAAGTGTTAAAATGTCAGAATAGGAGGGTTTTCCCTGCCTCCATCTTGGAATCAATGTTTTTCCTCAGGATAGTGAGTTGATCTTGCTACTTGAAAATAATAAAAGGGTTTTCTTTGAGTAGGTAAGTGTTTATAAATGAATGTTAAATGAAGTAATTCAGCATCACCCAGTGTAGGGACTAATGTTGTCTTATCTTCACGTCATTTTCTTACTCGATGGAGGGGTGCACAGTGAACTTTTTATTTTTTCAAATTCCTGAAAGTCGTTCTGCTTTTGTTTTCACAGAGGAGGAGGTGGCGGCGGCGGAGGAGGCTGGAGAGCTGTTCAGGACAGGGATCAGTTTTACAGGTGTGTGCTGCATTAGTGGAACTAGGCAAGGAAACACAAAACTTGGGAGTGCCTGGATTGGAGGGGTTTGGGGGTGCCTGGCTGTAGCACTGACTGGAAGTCAAGGACATCTTCACCTTGGACAAGTAATTCAGATTAAAGGCGAAGGTGGATTTGGCTTACCCTGCTTGTGTGGGATGCTCCTGGCTTCAGACTAAATTCACATGAAAGCAGATTGTGAGTGCAAGAGCTTGTATTTGTTGTGTTAGTCAAAAATAATACTGGTAACAAAAAAGAGAATTCAGATCTTTGCTTTGTTACCCAGTAGAAACATTGATCGGGTCTCCCATGCTTGTTAGCTTTCCCAAGTGCATTCCTAAAACCAGGATGGGGTTAGAGCTCCCCACATAAAGCTGCTGCCACTCACCTGTACAGGTTTTAACACAGGAATTGTTTGTGTCACCCCTGTCACAGGAGGAGGTCACCGTCCCCGTACTACAGCCGAGGGGGCTACAGATCCCGGTCCAGATCCCGGTCCTACTCACCTCGTAAGTAGTCACGGACTCATGGAATGCTTTGGGTTGGGAGGGACCTTAAAGCTCGTTCCATTCCACCCCCTGCCATGGGCAGGGACACCTTCCATAGACCAGGTTGCTCCAAGCCCTGTCCAACCTCACCTTCCCTAGGCCTAGCCCAGTCACAGAGTTCACGTCTCAAAAGTAAATTTCCAGTTCCTTGAACTTATTTTGAGCTTTTGTGTCCACTAAGATTGACTTTTTTATCCATCTGGTGTGGATATTTTATTGAGCCACAGTTCCTTTAATGCTTCATTGGGAAACCTTGAGGACAGAGCAAATACTTGGTTAGAAAAACCAAGTGAGATAACAGCCCTTGTTTTGAGTCTGAGATCCTATTTCTTCCTCCAAAACTCTGTTAAAGCAGGAGTTTGGGAGTTTGGTTACCTCTAGGACATCGGGCTCAGATCTGATGCAGATTTGAGGAGAGGCAGTGGATTTAGCCAGAAATCTCTCAATCCATGAAGTCTGACTGTTGGGTTTTTGTCTTTCAGGTCGCTATTAAAGCATGACACATAGAGGAATTTCTAGCTACAGCCTTTGAGTTGAAATTGCAAGTTTGTGGACAATATTTTTTTATTGTCTCTTCTGTTTAACCAAGTGACAGTGCCTAGTGAATTAGGTGACTTTTACACCTTTTATGAAGACAACTTCTGTGGTGTTCAATGCTGTTTCATTCTGCATATTTGTGTAGTTTGGTGCTTTGTTTCCAGTTGTGTTTTGAAAGGAGTATGTTTTGCATGTATTTTTTTAGTCTCCATTTTGACTCCTGAAAGGTTTCTATTGTAAAGACAAAAACTGTTGAGTTAGTTTTTTCTACTGATTCCAAGTTATTCCCAAGATCCAAACCTGTGTAAAATGCTTTCTGAAAGTGAGAAAATAAAATAAAAAGACATTTGTTTTTTTCTTTTCCTACTTATCTTTGCCAAGAGAACAAAAGCAAAAGGTAATCCCAGGGCAAGTGCATCCACTCCTTCCAGGAAGAACCAGTCTTTTGGTGTCCCACAAGTAAATTGCACCTGAGGTGCTTCTCAAGTCCATTTCTCACTTGTGAAATCAGCACTGAATCCCTCATTTGGGCGTTCAGCTGTTGCCACTTGTATTTAAAAGCTTTTGGGCCAACACTTCATGTGTATCTGTCATACCACGTAGTGAATTTGTGCACTTGGATCTGTGAGCCAGTTATTTTTTAATCTTGTGTTGGAGGAGCTTTTCACATTGGTTTGTGGTGAGAATGTGGGGTTTTGTGGGAATAACGGAAATTTCTAGACTCAAACCCGATGATTTCTATGGATGTAGGGAACAAAGTTTAAGGAGTGGTGTGCAGAGGAAGAGACTGAGGGAGCAGGGCCCACCTGCTTCAACTGCCTGGAGAGGAGGTGGCCAGGAGCAGCACACCAGGTGTCTTAGGGATTTACAAATTATCCAGGTATTTGTTAAAACTTCCCTGGTTTTACTCTCCAGAGTGGACAACAGGACCATGGCAGTAATTTATATTGTGTGAGCAGTAACAGCCCATTCTGGGCTGAGTTGGCTGCTCCTGTTGACACATTTTTGCAGTGTGTCACATGGCTCCTGTGCTGAGAGTGTCCCAAATCCCTGTGCCAGATCAGTCCGTGCTTGCTGTGAGCATTGCAAGGCCATGGTGCCTCATGGAATCACTTAGTTTGGAAAAGCCTTCTAATGGACTCCAACCATTGCCCAGCACTGCCAAGGCCACCATTTAGCCATGTCCCCAAGAGCCACATCCACAGGGTTTTAAATCCCTGCAGGGATGGGGACTCCACCACCTCCCTCAGCAGCCCCTTCCAGTGCCTGACCACAATTTCCATGAAGAAATCCTCCTGATGTCCAGCCTGAACCTCCCCTGGCACAGTTTGAGGCTGTTTCCCCTTGTCCTGTCCCTGTTCCCTAGGAGAAGAGACTGACCTCCCCCAGGTACCCCCTCCTGTCAGGGAGTTGTGCAGAGCCACAAGGTCCCCCCTGAGCCTCCTTTTCTCCAGGCTGAGCCCCTTTCCAGCTCCCTCAGCCCCCTCCTGGTGCTCCAGCCCCGTCCCCAGCTCCGTTCCCTTCCCTGGACATGCTCCAGCCCCTTGATGTCATTGTGAGGACCAGGGGTGCTGGTAAGGCTGAGATCCAGATGAAAATTCCACCAAGGGTGCCAGAGGAAATGGGTGTCGTCTGTGAGCAGCAGCTTGCTGAGGTGTACCCCATAATCCATGTTTAGCTGTTCCTGGGGTTTGGGGAAGCAGCTGCTGTAGCTGCCCTGGGGAGGAGAGCCTGTTGTCCAGCACTTCCTGCTGCTGAATCATTCCAAGGGCTCTCAGTCCAGCAAGGGCCCGGACTCTGATGCTCCCAGGGTGTAGTGACACCCTGTGGCATGGCTGTGGGATGTGGTGTGCTGGAACCCACAGCTGGCTGGCCTGGTGCTCTGCCAGCAGTGAGGCAGGAATTATCCATGGGAGGGGGGAGCCTACCCTGACCCCCAGCATGGATTCCACCAGGGCAGTGAGGAATCTCTGCTGGAGCAGCATCTGCTGGCTGGATGTGGCAGGCTGTGCCCTTTCCAGACCTGCTTTCCTGTCAGCAGAGGACAAATAAAAACCTTGGAAGCACGTGGAGGGGAAAAAGGAAACCAGGAGCTGTTTTGTGCTGTTGTCCTCTCCCCACACATGCGGGTGGAATTTCCTCTGGGTCAGTTTGAGCCTCTCCCTGTACAGGGGATGCTCCTGTCCCAGCAGCACCTCCTGGCTTTCCCTGGGCACGAGGAGGGGCCCTGGAGGGATTGTGGAGCTTGAGGGACTTGTGCAGTATCAAGGCAGTCATGAGTTCAGTACATTCAGGCACCCCTTGCACAAGTGCAGTAGCTCTCTGCTCCTCATGGAATTCCATGAGCTCCTAAAAATCCCATTTTTCCTTGCAACTCCTTCATTTGGGTTCAAGCAATTTCTTTTGCAGTTCACATCCCAGCTCCAGCAGATTGATCACACACAAGGCAGGTGCTCCCATCCCAATGGAACAGCTTTGGAGCTGGGAGAGGCTGATCCTTTCATTTTCCTGCTTGGATAGGAAGTGTATAGCTCCAGAGGACCCTCCTTAGTGCCCATCTCTGGCACCTGGCCTGTGCTCCACGCTGTATTCCTACAGATCCATACCTTTGACAGCCTCGAGAGAGTCAGCAAAACTTGGAGCTCGTTAGGAAGGAGCTACTGATGCCTGTCCACCATTCCCATCGTAAATGTCTCACTCATGCTCAGCCCCAGTGCAGCTGTAATTAACAGACACTAATTTAATTACCCAGCCATGCCAGCACCTCCACCTCGGCATTCCTGACTGTTGCAGACTTGGAAACTTCTGAAATCCAGTGAGCAGTGAGTAGATTTTCACTCATGTCCCAGCAAAGGGTGAGCAAAATGGTTGAAAAGCATGGATGCATTTTCCAACCACATTGTGAATTATTTTCTCAGCTCTGCTCTTCCTGAGGGATAATCCTATCTCCCAAGGTGGGCTTCTTCCATGCCAGCCCTTCATGCTCTTCCCTCACCTCCATAGCAGCTGCATTCTCCAGCTGGGAGGTTTCTAAAAGCCAAAACCACATTTCAGACAGTTCATCACCACCATATGAGGGAAATTTGGGATCGGCCCAGCCTGGAGCTGCCTGGCTTGCTCAGAGTGGTGAGGGGCAGGTGGGAGCTGCTCTGGCAGCATGTCCCGATCCCACTGTGCACAGAGTCATCTCTGCCACACGCCTGGGAGAACAAAGGACAACAAACCAAGTCCTTTTGTTAAGGAAATGGGTTCATTTCTAGGACAGGGTTTACTCGGGGCTTTGTTTGGCACTGCCTGACCTGTGCAGTCTCTGCAGCCAGAGGTGTCCCCCATGGAGCAATGAGCAGCTGCATTCCCACCTTGTTCCCAATCCCAACAGTGCAGGGGTGGGATGAAGCTCTCCTGAGATTCTCTGTGTGATGAATAGTGAAAAATATCCTTAAGGCTTCAGGGAAAACTTGCACATCAGAGGGGTGAGGTGGGTTCCTCCTGGGCCAGGTCCCGGGGCTTTTCCCACTTGGATTACTGCAGCCTGCTGGGATAACTTTTGGAGGCACCACATCCCTCCTGGCTCGAGGCAGGATCCTCCCTCCCCCCACTGTCTTTTCTCTGTCCTGTTCCAAACACCCTCTGGGGATGTGGGATCCAAGGAGAGATCCCAACAGAGGTGCTCCAGTGAGTGCCCTGAGTGCAAGTCCCAGTAAGACCAGTCTGCCAGAGCAGGGTGATGAAACCTCGTGGATCCCAACCTGCCTGCTCCCAGAGAGGCTTACCAAAGGCTTGGGATAAAATGGAGTTGTGGGCCAGACTCTTTCTCCTGAGCTGGGAGGAGACTCAGGAACCCCCCAGGCTGGCCCCAACATGGATTTGGTGGTCCCAGATGTTTGCCCAACCTCCTCCCAAAACCTCCAGCTGAGGAGCAGCATCTCCTTCTCTTCCCCTGTCCAATCGACCAAACACTCTGGTTTTTTCCTGGTTAGTCCTGTTTTTTCAAGGCAGCCCCTCATACACAGTGGGTTATCCTGTCCTTTTCCAGACTAAACAAACCCTCCTTCAACCCCTCATGGCCTTTTGCTCATTTTATCAGTCTTGCTGCTGCATTCCAGACTCATTCCATGCCAGCATCTCTTTCCAGGGAGGAATGCTCTTGCCTACAAAAGCTGCCCTTGGAAGATGCTTTCCCTTTCCTACTGGGTCCTGCACTACTTTTAGGACCTTTTTTCCATCTGGTTGCTGCCTCTCCAGCTGTTTTGTACCAGTGCTCTGAAATCTTCCTCCCCAAAGCACAGACTTCCCTTGAACATCACATCTGGACCAAGACAGATCCACCAAAACTGGGAAACAGTATCAGCTCCATAGGGTTGGGAAAGCATCTGCAGAAGTTTGTTGAGCTCTTTCTGCAAAGCCAAAAATCAGGGGCAGGAGAGGTGAGCTCATGCAGGTAACTGCAGGAGACTCCTCTGTTACATCCAGCTCCAGCAGAAGGCTGATCTGAGGAGTAGTAAATGAGTGTTGCATCCCATGGGCACTAATTAATCCCAAAACCTCGTGTTTCTCCCACTGCTTCCCAGCAGCAGTGACCTCTCACTATGAACCAGCAGCTTCCTACCCCATTCCTGTCGATAGCTCCCTGAGGAGGCAGGAATGACCTGAACAAGACCTTTGAAAAGGACCTTATCAACCAATTTCAGCCTAAAATCACCCCAAAAAATGTGCTGGGGATGGAGGAGCCGCGAGCACCGGTGACAAATGACAGCCAGGCAGGAGCTGCACTGAAAGCAAAGCCAGAGAAATCGGAGGAGAAGGATTCTTCTGGCTTTGCATCATCTCAGCCCAACCACATCTATTTTTGCTGTAGGCATGGCATTGAGCACCCGTCACCGCTATTCCTACTCCATCCATCTCCGTATGCCAGGGAAGACTGGCAGTGGGATGGAGCAGCAGGAGGAGTGGTGGTTTAAGTGTCCTTAATTGCCTTAAAATCTGGGGAATTCAGATTACTGCCCTTCCCCCCCCCAGCACAGGAAGGGACACCTCGCCCTGGACACAACACTCTGTTCCAAGAGCACAAGGCCACTTGTCACCCACCCGGCCAGGATTATTCTGCACCTTATTTCTGTCTCCAATCATGTCCTCAGTGCGCTTCCACAAGGATTATGCTTTTATTCTCAAAAGGAGAGAGAAAAATGTCACTTAACCTGCAGGCAGGTGGTGACACCAACTCCTGGTGACCTGAGGACACCCTTCAGCACAGCCCCAGAGGCTGCAGGAGCCATCTACCAGTGGGCAGAGAACATGCACAGCTCATGGCTGGAGTGTCTGGCACCGGCTCGGCATCCCCTGGAGCCTTTCGGACAACGGGATCACACACAGTGATGCTGGCTGGATCTGCCTTGGGAAGGGTTCACACATCCTTGTTTTCCAAAAAAAAGCATTGTAAAAATTATTATTGATATTATTTATCATGTTTGTGTATTTGTTTTAATTGTATTAAGTAATTATGTAGATAAATATATAAATATAAAGATGTATTTCTTATTTATTTTCTTTGGTTCCTGAGCAGAACGGTTTTCCTCTCCCTGAAGGAACTCCTGAAGGGCTGGGGATGCTGGGCTGTGGTGATTTCCAGGGCAAA
>VXBC01007034.1:38013-53956 GCA_013399945.1 Ploceus nigricollis
GCTGGCGTTCTGTGCGTGCCCCGGAGTCAGTCCCCGGGGTGTGGGAGAGCGGGGAAAATGAAACTAAAATAAAAACAAAAATCAAAATAAAGGGGGTTTCTGCCACAAAGTTCTCCTGGGAGTGGTGTTGGAGAAGAATGGCCCATGCCCTAGCCCTGGGAATAACTCACCCATCTGTCAGGGCTCCAGATGTACATCCATGGCTCCATCAGTGATGGCTCTGTGTGGTCCAGCACGGCTTCAGCCAGGTGCGGAATTACAAGAGCCATAAGCACAGCCAGCAGGAATATTAACCTGATAAATGCTGAGTGGTGATGTTGAGCTGCTGGGAATCCTGCCTGTGGGAGCTGAAGCCTGAGTGCCCTTTGGGTGTCTTTAGATGATCTGCACTGTTTTGGATAGATGTTGGAAGTGGGAATGTGCTGTCGTGTCCCGTTGGGAAGTGGGGTTATGTGATCGTTCTGTTTGGGTGTTTTGGGAGGTGGGCCAGGGGTATGAGACAGCACCTGGGGAGACCAGGGCTGCTCTGACATCTCCCCTGGCATCTCCCTTGGCAGAGGAGTAGGGAAATTATGGCCCTGGAGCAATTCAGTTCAAGGCAGGGCTTTTCCAGGAGTGGCAAAGGGACCGTGTCCAGCTGCTGTGCTGGTTTCTCTTGGATGTGCCCCTTCCAAGAGCCCTGTGTCCCCTGGGCTCCTGGGCTTTGGTGACAGGTGGGCTGAGCCAAGGGAACCCCAAATGGAGAGCAGCTCCTCTGTGATCCAGCCTGGGGCATCCCAGGCATCCCACACTGGGAGAGGAGGGTGGCTGTGGTGATGCTTTGGCTTGGAGCTGAGCAGTGGCACCTTGGGATGAAGGTGCCCCTGTGAGTTTGGATCTGGGAGGTGGTGGGGGTGGCTGGGCAGCGTGTCCAGCTCTCTCTGATGGTTTGGACACTCTGGGATCTGTTCAGGCACTCTGGCCTCGCAGCGTGGCACCCATCATCTCAGGAGTGAGACGTGTCTCTTGGAGCAGGCAGGAGCAGCTTCCTGGGAGCTGAGTATCCAGGCAGGACCTGGGCATCTTAAAACAGACCCTCTGGGGAATGCTGGTGGGCTTTAACAATATCCCATTTGCTGGAGTGGTCCCTGTGGGATGTTTATACTGGGAGCAGCGTTGGCCATGGATGGGTGATAAGGGCAGGAGAAGGGTTCAGGCTCTGTTCAGGTGGACAGAGCAGGATCATCATTGCCAGGGTCTCCCTTGGGCCAGGTGCCCCTTCCTGCCTCCTTCCTGGCCTGGGTGGGCCTGGCTGGGGGTGGGATAGGACAAATCCTGCTCCTCCCCTCGCAGGGATTCTGGGATTCCCAGCTGTGAAATCCCCGGTGGCAGCTGGGGACAGGAGCCTTTCCCTGAGCACACCTGCTCAGGTGGATGCCAGCACAGGGTTTGTTGTCCCACTGACTGTGGCTGAGCAGCCTCAGGAGATACCAGGCTCCCTGGTGGTTTCACCTGCCTGTCTGTGGTCCTTCTCATGGGATGAGCTGTGGGGTTTGTCTTGCCCTGACAGCCCACATCTCAAAAAACATCCTTTTCCCTGCCTTTTCCTCGCTGGCCCTGGTGTCAGGCCCCAAACTACCCGAGGAACTCTTTATCTGCCAAAATTGTTGTCAGGGGCTCAGGGTTTGTCTGTGCAGTGAGTTGTGAGAGCAGGGACCAGAGCTGGAAGGTCTTGTTTC
The DNA here is from genome assembly GCA_013399945.1 of Ploceus nigricollis. Classification (NCBI taxonomy): domain Eukaryota; kingdom Metazoa; phylum Chordata; class Aves; order Passeriformes; family Ploceidae; genus Ploceus; species Ploceus nigricollis. The sequence goes on from VXBC01007034.1 coordinate 39,732, forward strand.
CCCATGGTTGAAGATTCCTGGTGGGATCAGTTGTTGATGTCTTCTTCCACCTCCTCCTGCCTCCTTGTCCTGCAGGATTTGGCCCAAAGCCCCTGGGTGTTGGTGGCCATCAGCTGGGGCTGCTTCTGTGTTCCTGTGGAACTCTCAGGCTGGTGGGACCTGTCCTTCCAAGCATCCTCCTTGAACTCATCCCAAGGAAAAGGAAAACGTCACAAAACCAGCTTCCAGCAGCTGCTCGGCTCCTGGAACCTGGCTCTGTGTGCATGGGGGGTGGCTTGGTCAGGAGAGCCATCCCTGGTGTCAGGAGGGGTGGTCCAGCTGTGCTCTGCTCAGAGCCTTGGAGCTGGACCAGGTGAGCACATGGGACAGTGCTGTGGTCAGAGCTGACTGACTCCAGGCAGGATTGGGAATGCTGATCTGGGTGGTGTTGGAATAAATCACACAGGACTCCATTTTCTTCATGGTGGGAAAAGCCCCTTCTTTATTCACATGACTCCTTTTTATACAGTTTTACAGAATTTGTGTGGGACTCCAACTGGTCAGTAGCTTTCTTGCCAATTACTTTATTGGTCAGTAGCAAGTTGTCACCCTGTATTGATTGGTCACTCAATCAATTGGTCTCACAACTCCTGATGTAGGAAAAGTTGTTTGTGAGAGATAGTTTTCATTTTTCTATCTAACAGTGTAAGAACAGTTTATCCAGGTGTTAGTTGTTTTTCACCCAGGAATAGATTGTTATGCTAATGAATTGCTCTCACTAGGATTGTTTTCACGTGGGAACTTGCAAAGGGCTAGCCTGACAAGGAGAGCAGCCTTGATTTTATGAAGCCTTTCTTTATGGTTTTCCTGCCTTACGGCACCAGGGTGGCTCGTGGCTTGGCTGGATCCTCCATGGATTGGGCTGTATCAGAACTTCTCACTGCCCAAGCACATCTCACAGCCAGGCTGGGGGCTCTCTGGGGGCTGTCACCCTTGGGAAGCCTTGGCAGGGCTTCCTGTGCAGCCACAGCCAGGTTGGGAATGAAGCCATGGCCAGCTTGGGAATGCAACCACAGTTTGGGAATGAAACCATGTCCAGGTTGGGAATGGAACCACAACCAGGCTGGGAGTGAGCCATGTTGTCATGTGAGTTTGGAAGTGCCGCTGCACAAGGCTGGGTGTGTTGGCCATCTCCAAGCTTGGGCTCACAAGGATATTTATTTGGGTTTCCCTAAGGAAAGCAGCCCCACTTTGCTGGGAAATGTTGGGTCTCAGCTGGATGTTCTTTTGGAGAGCTCCCCTCAAGGTGTGGCAGGGCTGGCCCTGGCAGGGCTGGGGGTGCTGTTCCAGCCCAGAGCAGCGTGGGCAGGGCTGTCCACGCATCCCTGTGCGGTCATGACTCTGCAGAGGCTCCTTTCAGGAGGTTTCCTTGGAAACCTGACAGCCAGCATGAGGAGGGAGCATTCCAGACAGAGCTTCAGCCCCAGTGGTGACCAGGGCACAGCTAGGAGAAATAGCTTTCCCTGGATGAGCTGCCCTGGCTCAGTGTGGGGAAGTGGGATGCTTTGGGAAGCTGTCAACAGCTGCTGTATGATTCCCAGAGAGGCTTTTCCTTCTGCTGTGAGGTGCCTGCAGACCCTAACCCAGGGCTTTGTCTTTGCAGGAGCAGGAAAATCCAGATCCGAAACATCCCTCCCCACCTACAGTGGGAGGTAAGAAGTGGCTGATCCCAAAAACATCCCGTTCATCTCCTTCTCCAGCAGCACAAGCTGGAGGGTGGGCCACCCTTTAACTTCCCAGTAACCACAGGAGGGAGCATGAACTGGGCTCCAGCTCCTGCCTGCTTTTGGGCAGCAGGGCTGTGGGCCAGCTTGGAGTGCTGGGTCAGCTTTGGGGTGATGGGGTGCAGGTGGGTGGAGGCATTGGCGCAGGGGGGTGGTGCTGGAGGGTGTTTGTGGGTGGAGTGGGCTCCTGCCCTGCCTGCTTGGGGCCTCACCTGCCGGGTTTGCTGCTCTGTCCCCAGGTGCTGGATGGCCTCTTAGCTCAGTACGGCACGGTGGAGAATGTAGAGCAAGGTAAGATGGTCCAGCGTGGTCCTCATCCCTGCAAAGTTCCCAGTGCTGCTCCCCAGCTCTGCCCAGGCTGCAGGAAACACACTGGGATGAAACCTAGTTGCATAACCAGACCAGCAGCACTGGTCTGAAATGGGTTTTGGACACAAACCCGGCTGCTGGAGGTGGGGCCACCCATCCAGTGGTGGGATGATGTGAGCCATCCATCCACCATTCCCAGGAATGCTCCTGGTCCCTGAAAAATTGAAAAAACTGTTATCCCTGCAAGCAAAAGTGAGCTGAGATCCCTGCAAGCTCAAAAATGAGCTGTAGCTTGGGATCCACTGGTGGGTCAGGGATGTCCAGCCTTGCATTCTGCTTGGATCCAGCCTCAGATCCAACCCAGTCCTTGTGCTGGGAGAAAACACAGGGTGCCCAGGAGTGCCATGGGACAGGCATCTCCCTCTGCCCATCCCAGCTGTATGCCCCCCTCTGGAGCATGCTGAGAGCAGCAGTGACCCCTCCCTGCTCCAACCGTGCCTCTCTTGTTCCCTGCAGTGAACACAGACACAGAAACTGCCGTTGTCAACGTGACCTACGCCACGAAGGAAGAGGCAAAAGTGTGAGTGGGGTTTGTTTTGGTTTGCCCATGGTTTCACACCACGCCAGCTTTCCCAAGGAATCCCAGGTATCTTCCAGGCTTCTCTAAGCTGTCCCACCACTGGGACTGGGCTGTCCTCTGCCTTCTCCCCTGGCATGGGAGACGGGGTAGTACAAATTAGGGGTTATTTCAGAAGTGGGAGCATGGTTCCAAACTAAATGTTTTGTTCCAGTCTTGTAGAGACCTCAGCCCTGTGCTGGAGACCAGCCAGTAAGTAGTGAGCTTATTATTATTAGTGGCCAGAGTATTTTTTATATGATCAAGAGCAGATCCCAGGCCACAAAGAGCTTTTGTGAGTCCATTTGTTGATGGACGTTCTGCCAGCTTCCCATCTGAGTTGACCCATCGTGGTGTTGGATAGGTGAGGATGGAGATGGGGACAGTGATCTGCTGGTTCAGGAGGGCAGAGGAGAATCCTTCTTGTGCCTCCAGCCTCAGCTGGATGTGCTGTGGACCACAGATAAACATGACATGAGTGTCTTAGAATCATGGAGTCCCCTGAGCTGGGGGACTCACAGTGATCATTGAGTCCAAATCCTGGTCCTGCACAGGACAGCCCCAAAAATCCCACCATGGTCTTGGGAGGTGTGGCAATAAAGGAAGACAGAGAGTTTCCCCAACACAGCAGTGCTTAATGCTTTGGGATAAGAGGCTCTTTTGGATGTAGGAGGGGGATAGTGAAGCTGCAGAAGTCCTCAGAGGATGTGGAATTTAGGCCTGGCAAGGAGCTGCTTGTGATCTGTCAGCAGCAGCAGTGGGATGTGGTAGGAGCAGGGAAAGCTGAAGCCAAGCAGGGTCATGGCAGATGCTGCATGGCCAAACATCACTGCTGAGGAGGGGCTTGGGGGATGAAGAGTCCAGGTGCTGCCTCCCAGCCTCAACCAGCCAGCAAGGGAGTCAGGGCTCCCAACAGAAGGGACACCACATGCTGCATCCTTCTCCCTGGAGCAGCAGTGGTGGCTTGGAGCCGCTCTGTCACCTTAGCCATGTCCAAAGAGCCTGTGAGACCGTTCCCATGCTGCGGGGCAGCTCCAGGCAAGGACTTTGCCCAGGTGAAGGGGCAGGTCCCTGGGCTGCCATCCCTCTTCTTCTAGGGGGGAAAGTCATGTGCCAGCTTTGGCATGACCCACGTGGAAGGGGATGCCATCCCACCAGGTTATGGGGCTTGCTCCTCGTGGGAAAAGTGTGGGGCTCTGGCTTCCCATGGCCGCCTTCTCCAGGCTGGGGAGGGAGGAAGATGCAAACTGGGAACCATGTCCTGTGTGTGGTGGTGGGAGTGCTGGAGGTATCCCCGGGGAGCCCCTCACCACCCCCTGCATCTCCCTGCCTTGCAGAGCAATAGAGAAGCTGAGCGACCACCAGTTTGAGAACTATTCCTTCAAGATTTCCTACATCCCGGATGAAGAGGTGAGCTCCCCTCCGCCCCCCCAGCGATCCCGCCGCGGGGGCCACTCTTCCAGGGAGCGGGGCTCCTCCCCGGGGGGCTCCTCGCAGCCCAAACAGCTCGATTTCCCACTGCGGATGCTGGTGCCCACGCAGTTTGTTGGTGCGATCATAGGAAAGGAGGGCTTGACCATAAAGAACCTTACTAAGCAAACCCAGTCCAAGTAAGTACTTCCGATGGTTTTGTTTCCTTCCCTAGGGTGCTCTAGGTCCCAGCTCGGGTTCTCCCTGCACTGGGGGCTTTGGAGTGCCAGCCACTGCTGATTCCTTGGGGTGCAGCCTTCAGGGGGTGGTGGCAGAGCTCAGGTGCTGAGCCATTCCTGCTGGCCAGGGTGGTCTGGGTGCGGCAGGAGGGGGATGCTCACTGGGAAAGACCTGGAATGAGCTCCTAAAGCCTCATGAGAACAGCTGGGGATGAGGCTTTAGGGAGAAATGGCAAGTTTGGGGATAAAATCCTAAAGGTGAATCCTCAGTGCAGTGGTCTTTGTTTTTGGGATTTGCTCATCCTGCAGCATCCCATACGGGCTAGAGCTGTTGAGGGGAAAGGGACGCTGTGGGAGCACTGCCACGAGAAGGATGGGCTTTTGTAACTGTTTGAAGCCTTTTTTAGCTATTAACGTGTTTATTTTTGAACTAGAAAAGGAAAAAAAAACCAAAAAGTGGGGTCGTCTTGCCAAAGTTTTCCATGTTTCTCTTGTTGCTGTTCTCCTGATCTCCCCGCTCATTCTCTGCATGGTTTTCCTGCATGGTTTGTTCCTGCCCAGGTGTGTTTGTGTTTAACCCCAAGCTGTCTTCTCCTGTGCTCATCATCCTGAACCTGGTGATCCCATGGGACGTAGGACTCCTGTCCCAGAGCATCCTAGTTCTCAGAGGAGTTTTTAGAGGCAAATCTGTGGTAGTAGTGTGGCTGGAGGTAGAAAGACGAGCCAGACTCTGGCGCTGGGTTGGCAGGAAGAGGTTTGTATGGAAAGGGGGCAGAGGAGTAGGGAGACGAGCTCTTGGAGCCTGGCTTGCCCCAGGGCGTGGCCACCTGGTAGCCGTGAGCAGATCCTGGTTGGCTGCAAGCCCTTCTCCAGGTGAGTCCTGGTGGGATGAGCAGCAGTTGTAGCTGTGTCCTCACCACCCAAGAACGGAATTTGCCCTTTCCAAGCCCTGAGCCTAGCAAGGAAGGTGGGAAGGTGCCAGTTTCTCCCAGCCTTGAAACCAAATGCTGTTGCTTGGAGCAGTTTCTGCCACTGAATTGTCCCTTCTTGTGGGGTGGCTCCGTGTGCCTGCCCCGAAGACCCGGTGCCGTGGAGGAAGGTCCTGCTCAGTGCTCTGCCCTCTCCTGCCCTGCCTGCAGTGAGGCACTACCTCTGCTCAGGCTTGGGCCAAGGGGACCTCAAGAATCCATCCCAGGCAGTGACAGGAGCCCCTGTCCTTCACTTTGGGTGTCGTCCCACACTCTGTCCCTGCCCAGGCCACCTTCATCTGCCGGTGGTGATCTGAGGGTGACATCCTGTTGCCCAGCCCCTGCTCCTCCCCAGAGCGATGTTGGCTTCTGGATTCCTCTGGTCACGTTGGATTTCACCCCTGGTTCCACACACAGAGATCCCAAAGATGTTTCTGAGCCTCCGGAGGCAAAACTGTCCCCAGGCTGAGCCATCTTCTTCCATGAAGAAACCCAGACCAAGAGCCCACCCCACCAGGTGACCTTCCACAGCCCTTGGAACTCCAGGAGAGGATCATGGCTACCCAGCAGCCATGGCACCGGGATAACCCTACAGGCACACTGTATTGTCCACCTGGAGAGGGCTGTCCCTCATGGCAGCCACTCCCTGAAGCGTTCCCAGCCCCCTCTAAGGTCTCCTGGAGGCTTTTCCTGCTGCACCGCAGGCAAACCCTGTCCCCCCAGCCCTGGTCATCCCTCTCTGCAGCACCTGGTGATGGGGTGAAGGTACTGAAAGTCCCCTTCTCCATCCTCCTGAATGGAGCAGTTCAGCAGTGGCACTGGGATGTGCTGGGAGCTCCAGAGCTCTCCCTTCTCCAGCTCTCTGGGGTGGGACGTGCCTGAAAGCAGTGGCCCCTTCCTGGCATCCCTTCTTCTCTCTGGCAAGTGAGCTCGTGCCCACACATCCAGATGTGGGATGGGTTGGTCAGCCAGGAACCTGGCTTGTGCCCCTTTCTAAGGCTTGCCCAAGGTCCTCATCACCTCGGTGCCTCCACTCAGCACTTCTGTGGCACTTGGTCCCTCTCTGGCACGAAGGCTCAGCCGTGTTCTCCTCTCCACCAGCCTCAGCTGCTCGTGGGTCCAAGGAGCTGCGTGGCTCCCATCTGTGGGGTTTGTTGGGATTCCTCATCAATTCCCCCTACCTTGGGAGCATCAGCGTGGTCTGTCATCGCCTCATGTGGCCATCACGACGTGTTCACCCTGTCCCCGGCGAAGGGGTGGCAGCAAGTGTCCCTGTACCTGCTGGGAACAGATCCTCCAGGCCAACCTGAGGGAGCTCCATGGCTGGGAGCACCAACTGAAGCCATGGGAGATCTGGAGAGATGGAGCCTACAAAGGGAATCACACTTGTCTTCCCTCCCTGTTCAGTGCTTGGATGGAACCGCTCTGGGGTCCCTTTGGAGCGGGCGGGGTTGGCCCTGCCCTTCTCTCAGGGACAGCTCACCCAGCTGCTCCCCTTCACCGTCTGTGTTCCAGCTGCTGGGTCCTGAAGAGTTGACCTGTGCAAACCCACCTGGACGCCACAGCGTCCCAGCGTGGCACTGTGTGGTGACTGCCCCGCAGCCCTTGGCCTGGCACGTGCAGCAGCACCTGGATGATCCCGTTGGGACAGGACCTCGGAGACGTGGCTGGAGAGGATCCACCGTGTCAGAGCTGAGCGCTGGCAGCATTCCAGAGTGACTGAACTGCCACTACCACACCTGCCCAGAAGATCTGGCCCTGGCTGCAGCAGTGACAGGGACACCAAGGTGGTGGCCGATGGCAGGACGGCCGCACGGCGTCACCCTCCGGTGGGAAGAGCGCGTGGATCGCGCGGAGAAGACAGAACAGTTCTTCCCCCTGTTGTCCAAGGCGCGTGGTTGAGGTGCGGGAGTCTCCTACCCTGCTTTCCTCTCTCCCTCTCTCTCAGGGCTTTGCCAGGTACGGTTGAGCGTGAGGAGCGAGCTGGAGGCCGTGCCTCCTCCCGCCATGAGCTGAGGGAGGACCAGAGGAGTAGAGCACGGTCCCTGGTGCTGCGCACGGGAGCTCTGGTCTCCCCTGGAAGGGCGTGAGTACCAGCGCTGTTGTTGCCGGGTGCCACCGTGTCGTGACAGACGCTGCCCACGGGTAAGTGCTCTCTGTCCCGAAGGACGTGGTCGCTGGGCAGCCTCGGGTGTTGTGCAGAGAGAGGCGGAGGTCGGCAGGGCCTCTAGTCCGGTCTCCTGCTCCAAGCGGGACTGGCGTCAGAGATGATAGACCAGGGTGCTCAGGGCTTTGTCCAGTTGAGGTTTTGTTCTGCCCCCTCTGTGCATTGGTTGATGTTGTGACACCCCTCAGCTTCCAGGACCTCGGGTCCTACAGGCGAACGTGGTCCAAATCCGATCCAAACCGCCCGAAACCAAGCGCTGCCTGGGCTTGTGTGAGCCAGGTGATGGTAGCTGCAGCTGAGACCCAGGTTCACCCCAAAGCTTGAGCGAGTGTTGAAATGAGTTTTTCTCAGCTTCTGAGCTCTCAAAAACCTCTGTGTGACCCCAGACCCATCTGAGGGGCTCCTCTCTGCTGGTTGTTTCGCCGCAGGGTTGACATCCATCGGAAGGAGAACGCCGGCGCTGCCGAGAAGCCCATCACCATCCACGCCACGCCGGAGGGGTGCTCGGAAGCGTGCCGCATGATCCTGGATATCATGCAGAAGGAGGCTGACGAAACAAAATCGTGAGTGCTCCTGGCTCAGCAAAAGCATGGTGGGAAACGGTGGTGGTGGTCCTTCTCCTGTCCAACACATCCTTAGTACCTGTGGCTGGAAATTTCTGTCTTGCCTGACTGGCTGGACCTTTAGATTTGATTTTTTAAAATCCATTTTAGAGCAGAAGAGATTCCCTTGAAAATCCTGGCACACAACAGCCTGGTGGGGAGGTTGATTGGCAAGGAGGGCCGCAACCTCAAGAAGATTGAGCAGGACACAGGCACGAAGATCACCATCTCCCCGTAAGTTCCCGTGACAGGACCAGGGGAATGGCTTCCCACAGTCAGATGGCAGGGTTAGATGGGATGTTGGGAAGGAATTGTTCCCTGTGAGGCTGGTAGATTGCCCAGAGAAGCTGTGGCTGCCCCATCCCTGGAAGCGTCGCAGGCCAGGTTGGACAGGGCTTGGAACAATCTGGTGTAGTCGGAGGTGTCCCTGCCGATGGCAGGGGATGGAACTGGATGTGCTTTCATGTCCCTTCCAACCCAAACCATTCCATGATTCCATGATTCAGTGAAGCCCTGGTGAACACAAGGCCACCCCATTCTGTCCAACACGGTACAAGCAGTGCTGGAGTTAAAAACCAGAGCAGCTGTGTTCTCCCATGTGCGTTCCCTGTCCCAGGTGGATGTTCCTCATCCCAGGTGTCGGGCAGGGAGAGGGTGCGTGGCTCTCACGCTGTCTCGTGGGGAACCCTCAGCTGTGATTTGAGTTTTCCTGGGGTTTTCTTGACTTGAAGAAGGAATGTAACCGCGTCTCTGGATTTTCCCGTGGGGCAGTTTGCAGGATTTGACCATCTACAACCCCGAGCGCACCATCACGGTGAAGGGCAGCACGGAGGCCTGCTCCAACGCCGAGGTGGAGATCATGAGGAAGCTGCGCGAGGCCTACGAGAGCGACGTGGTGGCCGTCAACGTAAGCTCAGCCCTGCCCCGTGCCTGCTCCCGCTGCAGGGGGCCGGACAGAAATGCAGAGTGGAGGTCAAAGTGTTACAGCAAGGGTGGGACCTCCCCGTCGCTGTGCTGAGAAGCCCGGTGCTCCTCCACCTCTCACACCTGTCTCTGTGTCTCTCCTTCTGCAGCAGCAGGCCAACCTGATCCCAGGACTGAACCTCAGTGCTTTGGGCATCTTCTCCACAGGGATGTCCATGCTCCCCTCCAGCCCAGGGGCCCGAGGGGCTGCAGCTGCCACCCCGTACCACCCCTTTGCAGTAAGTGTGAGATGTCCCTGGTGTCGGGAGCTGTTGGGGTTGGGTGGACACTGTAGCTGTAGGAGCCACCTCATGGGGAGCTCTGACTCTCAGCCATTTTGAGGAGGATGCTCATTGTGGAGAGGACAGGGAATGAAGGTGGCAACCCCCTGGGAAGAGCAGCTGCATCCCTGTGCTGTGCTGAGCTGGGTTTCACCAGTGTTTAAGGACTGGCTGTGTCCCAGGGGTGCTGCTCTCTGAAGAGAGCATGGAAAAACCATGTAGCTGGTCTTCAGTCCTGACCCCAAGCCCACCACTGGACTGTGATGGTATGGACTGGGTTGTGCCCTGTGGGTCTAGTCTTGGTGGCCACCAGAGCCCCCTGGTGTGGCCACAGGGCGTGCAGGGGACAAGCAGCCCACCCTGTGCATCCACTGCCATCAGCTTGGACCCTGCCCTGGCACCCCAGGGGCTGTGCTTGTGGGGAGCCAGTCTCCACCCCACCTCACAGGGGAGGGCTCTCCTTGTTCTTGGGGTGCTGAGACCTGGGCAAGGATGTTCACAGCCCCTGAGGTGACAGTGGGCAGGGATGGGGCGGTGCCAGGAGAGCAGGATGGCCAAGGTGCTGGTGGAGAAGGTCCATCCCAGGTCACTCAGGCTGTGGGCTGCCTCTGTTTGTCCCTAAATAATTTGTTCTGAGCTGTGGGTTAATTTACCTGTGCTGTTTTCTTTCCCTGGAATGCCGGCAGCAGAGCGGGCGGAGGAGGACGGTGAGTGCCTGGGAGGATGTGGGGGACGTGTGGTGGCTCTGGAGGGCTCCAAGAGGGTTGGTTGGTCCTCTCAGCCTGTGGAGGGAGGGTGCTGTGCCTGTATCCACAACCTTTGGGAGACAGCCGTGGAATTATTCATGGGTGTGATGGAGAGGTCAGGACAGGTCTCCTGAAGGGCAGTGTTTGTTGTGGGGTCCTTCACCCCAAAGCTTTGTGTGGCCTTTTTCAAGCCCCCTGGTGAGGCCAGAAGGAGATCTTCTTTTCTGATACAAACATTAGCAGGACAAAGCCAAAAAAGCAGCAGTGGGGAGGGACTGGGGTTAACTGGGAGCTCCCATCCCCATCCCAGCCTCGTGCTGTGCCATAGGCACAGGATCCGGGCTGCAGCTCATCCTTGGATGTGCCTGCACTCTCCTGGAGGGGTTTCAGGGGATGAGGGGTGGTCACTGTGTCCCTCGTGTCTCTCATGGTGGTGACACACTCCCCATGTCAGGGTGGGGGTGTTTGGGAAGGGGCTGGCACCTTGAGGACATCATTGATGTCACTGACCCTCATTTTCTCTCCCACCACAGGGCTCCTCAGCCTATCTGTCGAGTCTGTATGGGGCCCACCCAGCTGGCGCCTTCCCCCATCAGCACCCCGTAAGTTTCCCTTCTCCCGAAGTGCCCTGGCACCTCCTGCCATGAGGTCTTCCCTTGGGCACCTTGTGGGAGGGCAGGCAAACAGCAGGGAATGTGTGCCAGGGCCACAGCTCAACTCAACAGAGCCCAACCCAGCCCAGCTCAGCCCAACCCANTGCCCTTTCCAGGTGCCAGAGCAGGAGGTTGTGAACTTGTTCATCCCAACACAGGCAGTGGGGGCCATCATCGGGAAGAAGGGGCAGCACATCAAGCAGCTGGCACGGTTTGCTGGCGCCTCCATCAAGGTGAGCGGGAATGAGGGGCTGGGTCAGGGCTTTGTGCCTCAGTTTCCCCTTCCCACTGCTGAGGGTAGAGAAGGGAGCGCTCGGTGAATGGTTTTGCTCCCCAAATGAGTAGAAACCCAGTCCTGCAGCATCCTGATTGTCACCACTGCTCGGGTAGGGAGGTGTCTCTGCACAGGGGGTGTCCCTGCATGGGGGCACATCCCACACAGGGGAGGTCTTGCCCGAGGAGGGGTCACACTGACACTCCTCCCCCGTCCCTCTGCAGATCGCCCCGGCAGAAGGTCCGGATGCCAGCGAGCGCATGGTGATCATCACGGGGCCACCTGAGGCTCAGTTCAAGGTGCGATGGCCACAGGGTGGGGGCTGGCTTGGGGACATGAATGGGGACAAGCTGAGAGCATCCCTTCAGTTCCCGCCATGCCAGGGGGGCTTCTCAGCTTGCGACCATGGTTTTGGTGCTGCCGGACATTGACACATCATTGCCTGTGGAAATGAAGGGCACAGCAGGCCACCTCCAGGATGCTGCCCACCACCTCTATGTCCCTTTTGTGCCCTCTCCAGGCCCAGGGGCGAATATTTGGGAAGCTGAAAGAGGAAAACTTCTTTAACCCGAAAGAAGAAGTGAAGCTCGAAGCACACATCAAGGTGCCTTCCTTCGCTGCCGGCCGTGTCATCGGCAAAGGTGGCAAGACGGTAGGTGGGGGTGTGTGTGGTCCCACCTGCCCCGGGAATAGAGAGCTGGACATCCCCTATCCATCCCCTATCCATCCCATCACCTCTGTCCAGGTGCTCTGTGGTGTCAGTGATGTCTCAGTCCCAGCCCTGTGTCCTGGGACTGCCCTGGCTCGTGGATGGCAGCCGTCCCAAGGGGACAGGGTGTGAGCCACAGCAGCCTGGTGCCATGTCCTGGCTCAGAGCTGGGGTGGCACCAGCAGCGGAGGATTTTGGTTCTTCCCCAGCAAAACCCAGATCTGTGTCGTTTGCTCCAGGTGAACGAACTGCAGAACTTAACGAGCGCAGAAGTCATTGTGCCGCGAGACCAAACCCCGGACGAGAACGAGGAGGTCATTGTCAAAATCATTGGGCATTTCTTTGCCAGTCAGGTAAGTTTGGCCATGGCTCTCTCAACATTCCCAGTTTGAGGAAAGCTGCCAAGCACAGCATCCCCTGAGCTGCTCTGAGTGGTTTCTGTGCACCTAGGATGCACTGAAGGGGTTTTTGTCTGCATTAAAATTAAAGATTGGCTCGATTCAGCCAAAATCTGTGCCTTGGACACGGGGTGGGAATGGCTCCTGCATCCCACTTGGGTGCATCTAACCAGGCTGGGTTCGTGACTGCGAGGGTGTGGTGACACCCCAAAATCTTGAGTGATGGAAGAACAAGCCAAACTTTTGCTTTAGCACATCCTCACGTGTCACAGAATCACTTAGGTGGTGTTAAAAGCTGCAGAGTTGTGGTGCTGTTGTGCTCGGTGGGGGCTCAGCTGTGCTGTGGCTACCCCTGTTTCTTGCCCTCCCCCAGACTGCCCAGCGCAAGATCAGGGAAATCGTGCAGCAGGTGAAGCAGCAGGAGCACAAACACGCTCAGGGAGCCGCGGCCTCGCAGCACAGCAAGTGAGGCTCCCGCCAGCACCGCCCGACGAATGTAACCCCCGCCAGCGCCGCCGGACCCCAGCGGGTCAGGGGACAAACCAAAGAGCCCCGAGCCCCCCGGCAGCGCAGAGCCGGGGCACGGGGGGCTCTCTCCATCCCGCAGCTTCCGCCTTACTCCATCGCCTCCCCCGCCGCTCCCCCGTCAGCTGGACTAACACAGGCAGAGAGAGGTGGTTTTTATTTTGGAATTCTCCCCAAACCTGCCCATTCCACTCCGGAGGAGCTCGCCCGGCCTGGGGGGGCCGCGGCGCTCGTTAATTTAGAATTAATATATCAATAACGAAACTAACGGCGATTTTTAAGTTTTTGTAAGATTTTATTTTTTAACTCACTTTTTAAAATTTTTTGGGGGAGGGGGCTGTTTGTTTTTAGCAAAAAGCAGGCTTTTCTAGAGGTTTAATGGCAGGAGCTGGTTCATTGGTTCTCTAATGCACCGTAGAGCAGAGCTGTAGGATCGCCAGCAGGGAAAAAAATACTAAATAAGTGTTAAACAGCAATTTCTGAAGGGCTTTGAGAAGAACAGGGCCTGTAGGAGCCAAGAAGATTCCTCATGTAGGAATTGTTCCTCTCCTTCACACACCTTTTCCTCTTTGCTTTGGACTCCAAAAGCGGGGTTTGCATCCGTTCTGTCCCCCCTTTCTGTCTGTCTGTCCTCTCTCCATCACTGCCTAGTGCTGACATCCCCGGAAAATGATGGGCAGCACCAGCCCTGCCCACTTTGGACTAGGATCTTTGGGGAAAGATCCCTGTTGCAGGGAGAGGAGGGGGAAATGGGTGAAAAAAACAGATTTACTAGAGATTGTCAGCCCAGGGCTGGAAAACCCAACCAGCAAAATTGGCTTCAAATGAAAAATAACCCAAATAACCCTCCCAACACACACACACACACAGAAAAACTACCTCAGGTTTTCGTACCTCAGCACCTTGCGCTTGTGTTGCCCTTTTAGAGATTTTTGTATGCCTTGTAAAACTGATAGTTGGAGCATTTTTTTATTTTTGTAATAAAAAAAAACGAGTTGGAAAAATGATCTCGACCAAGTCAGCTGCGAGGTGGAAGAAGGAAACCATCCCCCGTGTCCCAGAGCTCTTCCGTAGTCTCCTGCAAGCCGAGAGCCAGTGGCTGTTCCTTCGGAGAAAGCTTGAGAAATGGTTAAAAAGAACAAAAAAAAAAAAAAAAAGGGAAAAATAAAAAAAGCCAAACACAATTAAAAGAAAGGGTTTAAGCAAATCCAAGTGATGGATGGAAGCGGTGAAAGCCGACGGGCAAGAGCAGGGATGGGAGCAGAGGTGCCGGTGCCAGCGCCGCTCCCGTGGGCTGCGAGTCCGTGTTTTCCTCTACTGCAAAGTGTTCTGTGAAAACCAACCCGAGACACCAACCAAAAAGAGAAATATATCCAGCTAACCAGAGCCTGAGCCTGCTCTCCGTTGCTTTCTTTGGGGTCCCTTGCGGTGGTCACGGCTGGGAGTTCCTCCCTGGTGCCCAATTCCCTGCTGCCAGGGAGGGAAGGGCTGGATGGGGGGTTGTAGGCATTGCCAGGTGTAGTGTTACCATCACAAAGCCACCTCTCCCTCCCTGCACATCCCTCGATGGAACATCCAGTGGGGAAAGGCACTAAATGGGGC
>VXBC01007034.1:78001-90643 GCA_013399945.1 Ploceus nigricollis
CCCGGGACTCGCCCCCCCGGCATCTGGACCCTCCCGGGGAAAAGACCCTCTCCCATGCCGGATCCACCCACAGGGACTGGGAACCCTCCTGGAACTCTCCCAAACGGGACCGGAATATCCCCACGGCACCTAGAGCGCCGCCCCCGCCCCACGGAAAAATCCCAGGACCCTCACCGGGACCGGGACACCTCTGCAAGTCCAGAGCCTCCGTGTCCGGGTCCGGGGATGGGGGGTCCTATCCATCTCCCGGTGGATAGGGATATCTGTGCCCGGTCCCGTGGGGCTGCTTTATCCCCCACTCCCGGGCCAGTGCCAGTCCCGGCTCCATGGGACGCCAGTCCCAGGTGGCAGCCCCGGCCCGGGAGCGCTGAGAGCGCCGGTGCTCGGCCACCCCACTGCGGAGGCTGCTCCGCTCTCCCATTGCCGCCACGGGCTCCCACCCCTCCGGCACGTCCGGGCCAGATTCCTGGCAAACAATCCCGTGTCCGTCAGGATCCGGACTGTCCTGCCCCGACTGCTTCCCAACAATCCCGTTTTTCCCTCTTGCAGGTGTCTCGGCGTGCCCAGTTGCTGTTGAGGTCCCCCGGGACGCCCTTCTCGGGTGGAAACGTGGCTCTGCCGCCGGCACGGACGGACATGAGGACGGCGGAGGACTCGAACGGGACGGTGCTGCACCGCCTGATCCAGGAGCAGCTGCGCTATGGGAACCTCACGGAGAACCGCACTCTGCTGGCCATCCAGCAGCAGGCCCTGCGCGGCGGCGGCGGCGCCGGGAGCCCCCGCTCCTCGCTGGAGAGCCTCAGCCCAGAGGAGAGCCAGATGGTGCAGCAATCCACGCGGCAGGAGCCGCAGGGCCAGGAGCATCACTCCGACCACGTCTACTTGGAGAACAGCGTCTATCGGCTCTGCCCGCCCAAGGGCGAGGAGCTCCCCACCTACGAGGAGGCCAAGGCGCATTCCCAGTTCCTGGCCTCGCAGCGGGGAGCGGCGGGCGCGGGGCTCCGGGCTGAGAACGGCCCGCGCGGGGCCGAGAGCGGCGCCCGGCGCCCCGACGAGGGGCTGAAGGAGCTGAAGCACGGCCACGTGCGGTCGCTGAGCGAGCGGCTCATGCGGATGTCGCTGGAGCGGAACGGGGCCAAGGCGCAGAGCCCCATCAGCGCTTCCCACAGCTTCCCGCAGCTCTCCCGGCAGCTCGTGCCCCTGCGCGGGCAGCACCCCGAGGGCACCGAGCCGCGGGGACCGCCCCCGGAGTATCCCTACGTCATCCCTTCCCAGGACGCTTACCTGGCTGAACCCCGACCCTGCTCCCGGGAAGGTCCTGGATTTCAGCATCCTGAGATCAGGTAAACTGTGGCCCCTGGGCTCTGCTTTTGGATGCCTCCCAGGAATGTCCAGGATGGATGCTTGGAACTTGCAGGATGTGAAGAGCAGTGGGGGCCCAGAGCAGCTGCTTTTGTCCTCACTTGCCCAGGCCATGGGGGTTTGCTGGGAGCACCCCCACTCTGCTCCTGTCCCCAGCTCCCCCAGCATGGCTGGGCTTTTCCAACCAGTGATGAAAATCCCATTCCCACAGCAGACCCTGCCTCCTCCCCATGCACCAGGAGGGAGCTGGGGGTAACTTAGGGGATAATCTAGGAGCTGGAAGCAGCCCAGGAAACAGCTAAATGTGGAATAGGTATGGGGCAGGGTGGAAAACAAATATGCTCCCTGCTCCACGGAAACCCATACCATGGTCCTGAGCTGGGAATGTCCATTGGAATTGCTGCTGAGCAGAGCCTGGGCTGGTGCCAGGTGGTCTGTGGTTCCTTTGGCAGCTCAATGCCTCTGGCAGAGCCCCAGGGTGACTGTGAGATGGACATCTAGGGGTCCAGACATTGCCTGGAATTTGAGGAGGACTGGAAACAACCTCTTCCAGTATGGAAAATGATGGGAAGAAGGGAACTGGTGGCTCAGTGTGAGGACACACTGCTCCCAGCCCTGCTGATCTATCCAGGCAGAGAGCGATAGCATCTCCAGCAGGAAAACCTTCTCCTTCCAGGGAACAAAGAGGGGAAGGGGAGCTGCGAGGAAGATGTATTTATTCTTCCTTGCTCCTATATCATCCCGCAGGAATGCAGGCCCTTGGCGGGCAGCCCGCGGGGGAGCGCAGCGGGGCCGGGCCGTGCACAGCCACCCTGCTCAGGGTATTCCAGGCGGGATGTTGAGGTGGGATGCTGGAGCAGTGGCACAAGGGCCACCCAGGCTCCAAATATAAAAAAGACACATCCATAGTTTGGCTGGAGGACCAATGTCAGGAGTCTTTGCTTTGGATAGAAAATAAGAAAAATGCCGGCTTCCAAGGTGCATCCTATGCCGGGCTGCCTGCAGCATTCCCAGGAAGAGACCTGGGGGGTTGGGAGCCCATCCAGACCCACTGGCCAGGTCCTGGAGGGGTCAGGTCAAGGCATCCCTGCAAGATGAGATTTGTGGTTAGAGAGCAAGCGCTTCCCAGTTCTAAAAAGCAGGATAGGCACTTCCACCTCCTTTGAGATGACTTGGAGGCACTAGCACGTGCTTGATGGGATGCTGGAGCTGCAGCCAGCTCTCCCACCCTGCCAAACCTTGACGCGCCCTCCTCGCTCTCTGCAGGGTGCTGCCCACCTCGGTCCCAGCCGCGTTCCTGCCGCTGTGTCCGGGCACGCTGGGTCCGGCCGGCGTGGAGGCCCTGGTCAGCGCCCAGGCGGTGTCGGCCGGCAGCCGCCTGGCCCGGGCAGACGCCGTCCTGCGGGAGAACGAGAGGCTCCAGCGGGAGAGCGAGAAGCTGCGGCGGGAGCTGGAGAGCTGTGCCGAGAAGGCGAGCCGCATCCAGAAGGTGAGGGAATGGTGGCAGCTTCCCGTGTCCCTCCTGCCCGGGGCGATGCTCGACCAGCTGCCGTGAAAATTCACCCCCTTTAGTGATTTAATCCTTCCTCCTCCTCCCTCTGGCGGCTTGTTCCCCTCGGAGCAGCTGCAGCACGGCAGCCGGGATTGGGGAGAAGGAGCCCATTCTCCAGTGACCCTCTCCCTCCGCCTGTCCCCCCATCCCAGCCGCCACAGAAAGCCCTTTGTGTGGCCGTGTACAAGGGGCGGCTGTTCCCCGTGGCTGGGCTATGGCAGAGCCAAAATCTGAGGAGAAACTCTTCCATAAGAGAAAAGACCGAAAAAATCAGTTTTACTCCCCAAAACATGCGCTGGGGGTCAACCTGGGGTGCACTGAGCTCAGGTTGGGCTGAGCACTCCGGCTGGGCTTTGGCTGGCATCTCCTTTTCCTCATTCCATGAATATCTAACCCTGGCTTGTCCCTTCCTCCACCCCAGCTGGAGAGCGAGATCCAGCGCATCTCGGAGGATTACGAAAACCTCGTCAAGGCGTCTTCCAAGCGGGAAGCCTTGGAGAAAGCCATGAGGAACAAGAGAGACTGTGAGATGCGACGGCTGCAGGATTTCAACCGAGACCTGAAAGGTGAGGGACCCTCTGTGTTCCCATCCCCATGGGTGCTCTGTGTCCCCCAGCTGTTTCCATGGGAAACCAGGCTTTTCCCCCTTCCTCCAGCCAGAATCTTGTATTTAAATCTCAATTGGGTTTGATTGTTTTGGACCAGAGCGGTTGGAATCGGCGAACAAGCAGCTGGCCAGCAAGACCCAGGAAAACCAGGAGAGCAACCAGGGCAGCGTGGCCAAACTCCTGGCACAGAGTAAGTCCCAGGGGACACCCATCCTTGCCCGGCTCCCCGTGGCATCTGCGAGCAGGGCTCGGCTGGAGGAGGAGGCGGGTGTCGGGCGGCAGCTCTCGCCCTTCCCCAGGGAGGACGGAGCAGTTCTTGGCGCTGGACTCGAGCCATTAATCCCGGCGGCCGGCCGGCGGCGTGACCCGCATTCCCCACATTCCTGCCGCAGCTCCGGCTCTTCCAGCACCAAGCCCGCACTCCCGCCCCACGCCAGCCCGGCCGTTCTCTCCCTCCTCCCTCCTGCACTTCGCGGCCCTGCCAGCCTGGGCTTTTTTGGGGGAAAATGTACTTAAATTTTAGCAGTGAGATGTGATATTGGTGTTAGTAGGAAGAATTGCATCCCCTTCCCTAAGGTGGCTGGATTCATGCCAGGCAGGTTTCACCCCTCCTGAGCTAAAATTTAGGCTGGAATGTGGCACGGGGAGGCTTTTGGCCATCTGCCCAAGTGGCTGGAATGCCCCTGACCCCCATTTGATAGAAGATCTGGAGGAAGGGGTGGCGTGGCCAGATGTCGGGAAGCAAAGAATCCCCACTGTGCTTCGTGGCCCAGCCTTAGGGAAGCCGAATGTGTGAGATGTGTGGGGTTCCCTTGCAGGCTACGAGCACCAGCAGGAGAAGGAGAAGCTGGAGCGGGAGGTGTCCCTGCTGCGCAGCGCCAACGAGGACCAGCGGCGGCGGGCAGAGCTGCTGGAGCAGGCGCTGGGCAGCGCCCAGGCGCGGGCGGCCAAGGCAGAGGCTGAGCTCCGGAAGAAACGAGCCTACGTGGAGAAGGTGGAGCGGCTGCAGGCAGCCCTGGGGCAGCTCCAGGCCGCCTGCGAGAAGCGGGAGCAGCTGGAGCTGCGGCTCCGCACCCGCCTGGAGCAGGAGCTGAAGATGCTGCGGGCTCAGCAGGTGGGTGCTGGCGAGCCACGGCGGCTCCAGCGAGGCACGGCGGGTGCTGCGTCCTCCCAGCACCTCCTCATCCTCACCGGGGCTTTGTTTTGGCTGCTGCAGAGGCAGGCGGGCACCGCGAGCGCGGGGACGCCGGAGCTGAGCGCCCACACGCTGTCGGAGCAGCTGAGGGAGAGGGAGGAGAAGATCCTGGCGCTGGAGGCCGACATGACCAAGTGGGAGCAGAAGTACCTGGAGGAGTGCACCATGCGTCAGTTCGCCATGGACGCCGCGGCCACGGCGGCCGCCCAGCGCGACACCACCCTCATCAGCCACTCCCCACGGCACTCCCCCAACAGCAGCTTCAACGAGGACCTTCTCCTGGCCAGCCACAAGCACCAGGAGATGGAGAACAGGTAGTCCCACCTTGCCAGAGGCATTTGGCCCCCATCAAACTTTTTTGGTTGGGCGGTGCCTGGATCCTCCTCTTCCTATCCAGCTCCTCTTCCAGCTTCTGCCTTTCCTCCTCTCCAGGTTAAAAGCCCTTCATGCCCAAATCCTGGAGAAGGATGCTGTCATCAAGGTCCTGCAGCAGCGCTCCCGGAGAGACCCCAGCAAAGCCCTTCAGGGCTCCCTGCGGCCAGCCAAATCCGTGCCCTCCATCTTTGCTGCCTCCGCCGCCCCAAGCTGGCCAGGGGCTGGCCAGAGTGACCGGTCATCCGAGGGCAGCTCCCGTGGCAGCACAGGTAAATAGGGACACCTTACCCCTCCCTACCTTCACTTGGCTGTGGGGACCTGCTTGCAATTTTCCCCTGTGGTTTTGGAGTTAAGAGAGCTTGGGGAAGGGTGATTGCTCCAGGACCAGCCAGCAATCACAGAATCTCAGAATGGTTTGGGTTGGAAGGGACCTTTAAGCTCATCTTGTTCCACCCTCTCCTATGGGCAGGGACACCTTCCACTAGACCAGATTGCTTCAAGCCCCATCGAATCTGGCCTTAAAAACTTGAATCCCTTACCTTGAATCCCTAACAGAGTCTCCTCCAGCAGGCAAAGCCACCACTGAAGGGCCAGCAGTGTCCACCGTCTTTCCTTTGCCATCCCACTCAAAGCACGGCAGCAAGGACGGCAGCACGCAGACAGACGGAGCGGCCGGGAGCAGCGAGCAGGGCGAGGGCACCGCAGTGCTGGGTGAGTCCCCCTGGATGGCACGGGGCAGGGAGCTGGGATGCCCCAGCACGTGGGCTTAGCATCCCTGGGATGGGGTTTGCACAAGCATCAGCAATTTTTTAAGGCCCCAGTTGAGTTGGGTGGGTTTGAATCCCTGTGAATCCCTGTAAATCCCTTCTTTCTCTGCAGAGAGCTCAGCCACTGCCAGAGCCCTGGACCTGTCTGACATGGTGGAGATCCTGATTTAAAGCCACCCAGGGCTGCACGGTGGCCTCTCCACCCTTCCTGCCAGCATGTCGGGATGGAGAAGCATCTGGGAAGGAGGGGCCGAGCCGGGAGCTCAGCGGTGTCCCCTCGGCCGGTCTCAGCAGTGACTCCGGAGCGTGGGAGGGTCACTGTCCCCCTCGGTGCCCACATGGGTCCCTGGCTGCGCAGGGCGCGCTGGAGCCCGGGGACCCCGTGGTGCCTTCATCCTCATCCTGGCTCTATCCCAACTTCTTCCCCATCCCAGCTCCCACTTCTGGGTCTTGGCCATCTGCACCCACCCAGGTGCTTGGCTTCCGACTGCAAAACCCCTCTCTGATCGCCCGAACTGTACCCACAAGCTGAAGCCTCTGCACGAGGGCGGAGCTGGGAGGGATCCTCTGTGGGTCCCATGGACCACTCGGATCCACGTGGCCAAGCCAAGCACTGGGAGCACCAAACTTCCATCACCTGCATCCTGCCTCTGGGTGTTTGTCACAGGCTTTGTGATGGGGTGACAGTGAGACAAAAATGACAGTGGAGGGGATGGAGGGTGGAGGAGAAGCAGAGGTGAAAGGCTCCGAGGATGCCGATGGAGGCAGCGGGATGTGCCGCTCTTCTCCTGGCTGCATCCCCCGGCTACTGGCAGCTGGATTCTGCCCGTAGCCAGCGCTGACAGCCCGCTCCTTGGAGCTTCCCATCCTTGCCCTTCTTGTAAATATCTATATTTTTCTTTATTTCTTTCCCCTTTCAACATGTGCATTTGCTGGCCAACTGCATTTTATATTTTTCTCTCCCCAGACACGTAAAAAATGCGTTCGGTTCTCGTGCATTGTTTACAAAATGGAAAAGAAACAAAAAATTATGAAAGAGGAAAAAAACCCCCAAACCCCATGACTTAATATATTTTATATTAATATTGGTATTTCTTTTTAAGTATTTTTTTCGTGCTGTGAACTTTTTTTTTCCTGCCAAAGACGACAAGTTCTCGTTCGTGCGTTTTAAGTTATCTTTAAGTATTTAAACATAAACCTGGCTGTTTCGTTATGCCACCCTATACCGAGATTGCTGTAGCATTCCACTTGGTATAACAATATTTTAATAAAAAAACCCAAATATTGATCCATGGATTCTCTTTTTTTCCATGCAATGCAGAGAAGTGGAGGTGCCACCAGGGGCAGAGGGTCTGGGAGTGCTGACCCCCTGGTTCTCATGTCCTGCCCAGCTCCCCAGGGCAGAGAGATTTGGGGTACAGCTGCATGGGAGAGGGGAAAAATGCTTAAGAGCATTTCTGCATTCCCCAAAATTCCATTGGGATCCCATTCCCCTCACCTTCATGGGGGAAAAGGGTGGAGTTACCTAAAAGTGTTGTAGTTTCCTTCGTGCTCTGGCATCCCTGCATCCCTGTGTCCTCAATCCTTGCACCCTGCTGTCCTTGATCTCTGCATCCCATAACTGCATCCTGATGGGATCCTCCTCTTCCTCACAAAACCCGTTCATGCCCTCCTAAGCCCTTGCCACAGTGATGTCTTCCAGCTTGGATGGACCAGGTTCCCAAGATCTCCTTGGCTTTGTCAGCCATCTCCAAGCCCTTCCACTCTGCCTGGCTCCATGGTCTTCTAGAAGACCAGAAGTTTTCCAGGGGCTGGACTTTTATTTTCTGATAACTGTGGCATTAATGCTTCCCAGGGAACATCCCTGGGGACTCGGCCATCTCCAGCCAGGCCAAGGCTTTCCCTTTGTGCCATCCCTTGCCATTAACTGGGAGCTTATCTTTGTTATCCTGCTGTCCCAGGGGACCAGGAGGTCTCATGCTCTGCAATGGTGTTTAGCTTGGATTATGTGGAACAACAGCACCAGAAATCAGTTTTGCTGCCAGCTCTTCCATGGAATCATGGAATCCTTTAGGTTGGAAAAGCACTTCAAGATCATCAAGCCTGACTGCCAACCCATCACTGCCAAAGCCACCACTAAACCATGTCCCCAAGTGCCACATCTACATGTTTTTCAACCCTTCCAAGGATAGCCATTCCTGGCCAGGATGCCTTAGGACTCCACTGAGGATCACTGGTCTTGGTGGGACAGTGATGCTGAATCTCAGCTGAGCCCCAACCTTCCCACTCAGGAATCTGGAAGAAGTATGGCAAAAAAATGAAAATTTGGGTCTTTCTATGGCTGTGGGACAGGTCTCCATCCCTGAGGAGCAGGTTAGGGAGACTTGGAGCAATGTGAAGCTTGGAGCTGGGATCCTCCTATGCACCAATGGCTTCTCCTGGGTGCTGCAGGCAGGGAAATCAGCTCTGCCCATGCAGAAGGCTGAAAAGGATCCTGAAATGGGAACAGGGTGGGAAGCTCACAGGGAACTGCTGAGGTCGGGAATATGTCTGGGGGATTCTGGTGGCCTCCAGCCACGGCTGTACCTGCCCTGCCTCCCCCAGCTCCCGCCGCTCCAGAGCCCGGGAAGGCCGGCAGCATTCCTGGCATACCGCAGCTCTCACACCCCATGCTTTATTTACCCAAATCCGGATGCAGAGTGGCCTGGCTGCAGGTCTGGCTGTTTGCAGGGAGCTTTCTGGGACCAGGGATTCAGGGAATGGGCTCCTGTTGAGAGCTTTGCCCATTGAATCTCACCCCTAGGCCTCTCAGTCTCTGGCAGTCAGAAGAAAGTACAAAGCCCACCTGTGGATACAGGAATTGGGCTGTAGGGAGAGGATTCCTAAATCCAGCAGGTAGAGCAGGAGGTCCCAGCTCCTCCTGCCACACAGGAGCTGTGTGCTTTGGTAGGGATGCTGTTCAGCCAGAGCAACATCCCAAAGGAGCTGCACACCTTGGCCATGGAGCTGCTGTGGGGGTGGGTTATCACCTGCTCTGTCCCCACAGGCATTTCTGTCTGCCCTTCCCACCCCGTCTCCCTGGATTTCACCATCGGCATTGCCTGGACCCACTGTCCTTTATGCCATGTCTGCCCTTTATCCCATGTCCCTGTCACCATGACACAGCTGAAATACCAGGTGGGAGCCAAACCTCCTGCTCCCATCCCTGTGATCTCTGTGTCCTTGATCCTTGCATCCTTGTGTCCCTGCAGCCCTGTGGCCTTCTGTTCCTGTGTCCTTCATCTCTACACGGCTGTATCCCTGCATCCCTGTATCCTGTCTAGGACACAGGGCTCCCAAGCCCTGGCAGGGGATGCTGGAGGTGCCTGCAGAGCTGCTGGCTGGGCTGGCACCTGGATGAGACTCCTCCTGTGGGCTGCACATCCACATCCCTGGAGAGAGGGGAAAGGGCCAGCAGGCTCTGCTCCAAGTGCCACCAGTGTCACTTGGGTGGCTTTGGGTGGGATGCCCTATCCCAGGGCAGCAGCTCTTGTGGGTGACAGGGAGATGGCTCTGCTGCTCCAGGGCTGTCTGGGGAGTTCTGGTCTCTCTGTGGTCACAGTGGGCTGGGACAAGGCCAAGGATCTCCTTGGGGCTCCCTGGCTGCCCACCAAGCCCCATTCCCAGCCAGGAACACCTCATTGCCTTGGTGCCGCACCACAGCAGCCTCTCTGCAGCTGTGGTTCCTGCTTTTCCTCATTTCTCTCTGGAAAACATTGGAACTTGGTCCTTGGAGCATCCTTGAATTTTGGCATGTCCTTTGTGGGCCCTGGCTCCTCCTCATTTCCTCGTGCATCCCCACTCAATTTCCACTTGCTGAATGCTAGAGCTGAATGGGGAAAGACAAGCTCATCACACTCTCCTTTGTACGGAAAACTTTAAAAACAAAAAAAATCCTCACTGGAATTTGGGAGAAAGGGAATTTCACCCCCCCTTCCAAATAATCCCGATCCTCGTGGGGGAAGCCTGGCAAGGCTGTGGGCCAGCCCTGCAGCCGCTTCCCAGCAAACCAGTCAGGCAAACCGGGCGCTTTCTCTCGCCTCAAGTCCCGGCTTGCTCGTCGGACCGGCAGGAATGAAGCTCTCCCCGCTGGTCCTGCTGAACCCTTCCCTTCCCCCTCCCTCCCTGTCTCATCCCACCCCTTTCCCGGAGGTCTCCCAGGCTTCCAGGCTCCTCTCTGTGTCCAGAGCTTGTTGGCGGGTGCCCCCCGGGCTTTCTTCTGCCAGGGGGTCAACGCTCCCTTCCCGAATTCCTTTCATCGGGATTTGCATTCCATTGCAGAATGAGCCACCCCCAAAGTGTCGCCTCCCTTCAGAACACCGGCATGACTTGATTTTTGCATTTCCCTGACCCTGCACACCCCTCTGTCTTCGATCTCTGTATCCCTGCGTCCTCAGTCCTTGCACCCCTGTCCCCCTGGCTCGCCACGACCCTGCGAGGGGGTGGCTGGGGCTGCCTGCTGGGCATCGGAGACGCCTCTGTGGCAGGGATGGGATCGCAGGATGGGGGGTGTTATTTAGGGGTTGGCCATGACACCCTCCGGGGTGCTCCATCCACTCAGCCTTGGAGCATGTTCCAGCTTGGGAGCTCCCTCCCCATCGTCCCCAGCCCCAGGGCCACCTGAAACCCTTCCTCCAGCACCCTTGGCGGGTGGGGACTGTCCAGGTGTCACGGTGGGGCTGCCCAGCTCCTGCTCTCACAGCCAGGATCGCACCCGGGCTTTGCTGGGCTCAGCAGAAGCGGTCGGACCCGCGGTGCGAGCGCGGTGAATTCCTCATTCCTCTTCCCTGCGCTGTGCTGCCTGCCTGCCATCTTTGCATGCAAACAGTAAACAGGCTGTTATTATCCCGGATGCTTTGAATAACTGCGGCTATTTTTTCTCTTCCCAGTATTCTAAAAAGGCAAAAAATTCCCTGCGGTTTCTGAGTCAACTTTTTTTTTTTCCTCGCTCTCTTTTCTTTCCTTCCCACCACCTCTGTGACCTTGAAAAACCAGGCGGATGAGCTCCCTGGCTGTCTCCGCTCGCACCCGCTCCCCGGCCGTGCTCCGGCTGCCGCTCCCGCTGCTCCCCGCGGCCGGCAACCATGGAATTCGGGGCTGAGCCTGGTGGTGGCGCAGGGCTGGGCAGTGCTGGGCAGGATCCGGCCTGCTGGGCATCCTGCTCATCTCCTCCCCTGGATGAGGAGCTAGGGATGCTCAAGGACGCGTTAGGGATGCCAGAAGAGGTCGGGGATGCTTGAGGAGCTGGGGATGCTGGAGGCATTGGGGATCTGGAGATGCCAGAGGAGGATGAGCATGCTGAAGGCACTGGGGATTCTGGAGGTGCTGGGGATTCTGGAGGTGCTGGGGATGCTGGAGGTGCTGGGGATGCTCGAGGCACCCAGGATGCTGGAGGTGCTGGGGATGCTGGAGGCATTGGGGATCTGGAGATGCCAGAGGAGGATGGGGATGCTGAAGGCACTGGGGATTCTGGAGGTGCTGGGGAAGTTGGAAGCGCTGAGGATTCTGGAGGTGCTGGGGATGCTGAAGGCACTGGGGATGTTGGAGGTGCTGGGGATTCTGGAGGTGCTGGAGATGCTGGAGGTGCTGGGGTTGTTTGAGGCATCCAGGATGTGCTGGAGGTGCTGGGGATGCTGGAGNTGGGGAGGCTGGGGGTGCTGTGGTTGTTTGAGGCATGCAGGATGTGCTGGAGGTGCTGGGGATGCTGGAGGAGGTTTGGGATGCTCAGAGATGCTGGGGAGCCTTGTGATTCTGGGGATCATTGAGGTGCTGGGGATGCTGGAGGTGGCCAGGGATGCTGAAGGCATTGGGGGGCTCCAGTGGGTGCAGCTCACACGGACATCTGGGGCAGGGCATGGGATGCTGCCTCCTCACTTTGCATCTGCAGGAGCTGGAAGGTGTGTCCAGGGATGGTGTGGGCAGCTGGGAGCTGAGAGGGACATGAGAACAGCCTGACCATCCAGCCCCGGCAGGCAGCAGGGATTCCCTGCTTCTCTCCACAGGTCCCCTGACAGGTCTGAGACTCCTTCCTTCCCTTTCCTGCCTCCTCATCCTCCCGTGGAAAGCTTCCCTGGACCAGGGCCTTTGGCAGAGGGTGGCAGGGGCCAGACAGAGCATGGGATGGCATGGCATGGCAAAGGGGAAGGGAAAGGGGAAAAGGAGGGAAGGGGAAGGNAGGAAAGGAAAGGAAAGGACCATCCTGCTTGAGCTAATGGAGGGGTTTTTTTTTTGGTTGCTTGCTGAGTTTGGCAGCAGCAGGAAAATGTGAGAGGTTTGTGGCAAGTCTTGGCACACAGGGCTGGATCCAGCATGGAGTGAAGGGCAAGTCCCTGGGGTGATGGGCCACGTCCCACCACAGGGTGCTGCAACATGCGCTGGAATAATATCTGGAGGGAACCAGGGATTAATTAACTGGATGGAGAAAAACTGTGGTCATTAGAAGCTCATTTGGAAGCAAAGGGGCTTGGAAAGGGCACTTCCTCAGCTGGAGGGGGAAAGGACATCCAGCTGCAGGAGATGGGGATGGCTGGAACCATCACTCCAGGCAGGGAAAGCCTTTAAAACCCACCCAGCTTCATTTTCCAGGTCTCTCTCTCCCAGTACAGAGACACTGCACACTAAAGCTGCTCAGGCCATTTCAAGTGAAACTTCAGTTTCTCATACAGAAGTGCCTTGGGGTGTTTTGGGTATTTCTTTCTCTTCCCCCCCCCCCCCCCCCCCCCCTTCTGTTTTTTTTTTTTTTTT
>VXBC01007034.1:90657-103446 GCA_013399945.1 Ploceus nigricollis
TTTTTCTTTTTAATTAAAAAAACTTGTCTTTTTCCTTCCAGGAAAAATTGGATGTTTGGTTTCTCTGCCCACTGCAGGGGAAACATTTCATTGTGATTTTCCTTTCCTCTCCTCCCCCCTTTGGAGCTGAAACTCTTCTGAATAAACAAGCATTTAAGAATGTGTGTTGGTTAACGAAAGAGAAGGGGCCCATATCCCACTTTCCCAGAAAATCACAGAAATACTGAATTTTCAGGAAAACATTTGGCTTCAGGCCAAAGGAAAGTTTTAACTCCCAACACCTGAAATTGTATATGTACAAAATTTCCTTGAAACATGGTGAGGGGGAGAACCACTTTCCTTGAATTTCCTAATTTTTCATTCGAGAAAGCTGGAGAATAAAAAAAAATATCCAAGTTTCAGGGAGAAAAACACAAACAGAAAAAGGCAGAATGTGAATTTTGGCCCTGATGGAAAATGACACAGGCTGGAAAATATTCCCACCCGCATTTTTACAGCCTTAAAGTGTGATCCTGGGTTTTTTTTTTCCCTCTTGCATAGGGTCCAGCATGAAGTAACACTACCCAGCCTAGAGATCCCATGGCATGTCCCAGGAATTTGTAAGCAATGTTGTATTTGCCAAGTAAACAGGGGTCGGGACAGAGGGTAGGTCAGGGCCACGTGTGTCCAGAGCCACTGGAGAGCAGCTCCTGCCACTTTCAGGAAGGGAGGGCAAGCCCCCACCACCCTGACTGGCCATCCTGGAACTCCAGGCATGTCTTGGATCAACCAAAAGTTTAGGAGCGTGTTTCCAAGGCAACCAAAACATTATTTTTTCCAGCTGCCTCAAAAAAAAAAAAGAAAAAAAAAAGGTGGAATTAGAGAGGAAAAAAATGGAACCATCAGAGGAAATTCTAAGAAAATGAAATCAGATGGAAAACTGGCAGGCTGGTCCCTCTCCCTGGCCCTCCCTGAGGAATACTGGATGCATACAAGCAAGGAAGATGCTGTGGTTGTCTCTAAGCACACCAGGGCTGCCCTCATCAGCTGAGGCTATTCCTGAGCTGCTGCCCCATGCCCAGACCAGGAGCGGCTCCATCCTGGAATAGAACCCCCATGGAGACATTACCCCCTGGCAGCTATTTTGGGTTGTGTCCCTGCAGAGTCAAATGTGTCTCCAGCACCCAGGAGGCTCCGTCCCTGTGGCCCAAACACAGCTCATCCTGCCCAATAGCCCCAGTATTTTGGTCCTTGCTCCTTTCTCTTCCATCCTTTTTTCTCCCCATCTCCCTCAGTTTTGTGTCTGTTTAATCAGCAGCCTGGCTTTCCTTCCCCATGTTCAGCTGGCTCCAAGGCTGAGCAGTGCCTGGAACCCATCATGGTTTGGGAATGCCCATGGATCAGTGGGGAGGAATGCTCAGCATGGCCCAGCACCCAGCACAGGGCTCACCGGCAAATCAGGAAGACTGGATTGCAAATTCCAGGAGTTTTTTGCACTCTGCTCTCTTGTTTATGGCTGCTTGCAGGGTGTAATCCCTGCTGTCCTCCTCTTCTATGCCAGGCATTTGCTGGCAGTGATTCCCTGCCCTGCCACAGAGCTGCATCCAGGAGAGCGTGAGGGAAGCTGGGCAGACAATGCAGGAAAATCCACTCCAGCTTTGCAAGGTCCAAAACAGCTGTAAGGGAGGAGAAAACCCCTGGAAAAGAGGGATGTGTGCCACAGCTGCAGCAGAGCTCAGGGAGCCAGCTCATGGCTTTGTGGTCAGGGGAACAGGAGTGAATGGGAATGGACATCTCCCTTGAGACTGCTGCACCATGGGCTGGCCTGGGAGGCTTGGAGAGAGCTATGAGACAGTGTCATCCTGTGGTGAAGCAAGACAGTCATCCCATCACATCACCCCCCTGGGCTCCTCCTGCTTCCAGGCAGGAGAACCAGTCCCAGCCCTTCATGCTCCACCAAACACCATCCCCACTCCCGTGGTCCAAAGACCATCTCCAGTCCATAGTCCATCTCCACTCCCAGTGCTCCCTGAAGGCTGGTGCCTTGCCAGGTGGGAGAACACTGAGAACAACCCCAAAGCTGGAACATTTCCAGCTCCACAACCTTCCTGGCTTCAGCACTGAGGATCCTCAGGGCTAAAACTAGGGATCCTTGGGGTGACCATGGCACAAACACTTAGGGATGGAATCCTGAGCATACAGGCTCCTGTTGTGCTGTGGATCCTTCTGGCTGCCCACACACACACACAGAGCCATGTGCTGCACAACCGAGGCACGGCTGTGCATGCCCCGACTGCCACATCTCACTCACAGGCCAGGGAACAAAATCCTGGGATGAAAAAGCATGAGAATTCCAGGGTGAGCTCTGCCACCATAAAACAGTCTGGAGAAGAGAGAGCTTTGGGGTTACCCAACTGCAGCCTTCCAGAGTCTAAAGAGGCTCCGAGAGAGCTGAAAAGGGACTTTGAACAAGGGCATGGAGGGACAGGACAAGGAGGAATGGCTTTCTGCTGACAGAGGGCATGCTAGGTGGGATACTGGGAAAAAAACTCTTCCCTGTGAGGGTGGTGAGGCCCTGGCACAGGCTGCCCAGAGAAGCTGTGGCTGCCCCAAGCCTGGAAGTGTTCGAGGCCAGGTTGGACAGGGCTTGGAGCAACCTGGGATACTGGAAGGTTGCTCCAGTATCCAGTCCTTACCCATGGCAGGGGCTGGAATGAGATGTGCTTTAAGATCCCTTTATAACCCAAACCCCTCTGGGATTCAATGATTCCCTCCTGGAGACTGAATTTGCCAGGTAACCCCATGTGCTCCCCAGGCTTGACTTTCAGAGCATGACTAGAAAGTGCTGGCTGGCTCCAACGTGCCGAGGCAAGCGCTGCCTCTTCCTGCAGGTTCTGCAACAAACTGCTGCTGCTTTGCTTTTGTGCAACACCTGGAGCCTTTCCAGAGGCTGGCAGGTAGGGAGGTATGGGAATCTGCCGGGAATGCTGCCGGGTCAGCCTGCAGTCCTGCACCATGAGGTTCCTGGCACAGCGGGTTGGGAATGCTGCTGCTCTCACCCCCTCCTCAGGAGCAGAACCAAGGCAGATTTTGTGATACCTTTTTTTATTTTATCCTGTTCTCGAACAGTTACCCATGGGCTGGGGGAAATTCTCCTGTTGTATTCAGGTTTTGTGCAGAAATTCCACAAATTCTTTCAAAACTCCCCAACTTTCTCAGCCTCGCTGCAATCTCGGGGCTTTACAGTCCTCCAAAATCTGTGGAATGAGCAGCATTTCCTGGTGTTGAAATGCTGATGTAACAGGGTGGTGAATCAGTGGGGATCTTTCAGCCTGAACCATGTTGTATCGCTGTTAGTGCTGAAGTTTTGCTATTTTAATCCACAAAACCCCACACAATCCAGCCAGAGTAAATGGCGAGTAACCCTGCTGTATCTAGTGTCAAACCCAGGAACTGGTGAGAACTGTACTAATGCAAAACTATTCTGGTTCGTGGGACCCTGCTCCACACAGACTGGATGCCATGCAGTAATCCAAGCTGTGTAACATTGTAAAGTGTATAAATAGCCCTCGCCGGGCGTGTCAGAGGGGCAGGGGGAATTAGAGCAGCCGTGTTTGCCTTGGAAAGATGAGCTGAAAGCCAGCTATGGGCCTGGGGCTTAAACTCACACTCAGTTCTGGTTCCTGCCACATTACAGACACTAAAACAAGTTGGGTTTGCTTAATGCATTCAGCCTGCACTGCCTCCTCCAGGTCTTTAAGTAATACCCATCAAACTGGGGTGCTGGTCCCTAACTGCTGGTCTCCTTCCCTGCCAGCAGCTCACCAAGGATGGGTTTGGCTTCTCCAAAGTTAGAGCATCCTGCTGCCTTGAACCCAACTCCTCAGCCAGCAGCATCCTCATGTTCCCCCAGCTTTTCCAAGAAAAAGCTGACGCAGCTGCAGATTGAGGGGCAGAGGCCACAGAGCCACCAAAACAAGGATGAACGAGTCCCCAGATGCCATGGCATGACGTGGGACATCCTTGGAAGTGACAGAGGAGACCATCGCGCCCAGGTTATGGCAGCCTGGTCACTGAGCAGTCCTGCTCAGATCCCAGCATCCCCCTCCTCCAGGGTGAATGAACTCCAGTGCTGGAGTTTGGAGCGGACACTATGTCCACATTCTTCACCCAGGGCCGGGAATGTCAGCTCCTGTCCGGACGCCAGGGGCTTGCATTCCTCCCCGATGCTGCTCCCAAAGAATGCCAGCCCAGAGGCTGCCGGGGAGAGGGTGCCACTCGCTCCGGGGGGCTGAGGGGTGACATGCTCAACCCGAGCAAAGCCTTTCCCGAGCGGGCAGAGCCGGGCAGGGGTTAGCACATGTGTGCTGCTGTGTGTTTACTAAACACTGCTCCCGGCGAGAGGGAATGGCTGGAATTCACTGGAATTCACCCCCTCGCTCCCCACCAGACCCCAAGGACATGCAGGCGGACCAGGGGAATTTGCTCCTCCAGCCTGTTGCCATGGCTGCATATTTCAGAGACTCAAGCAGCGAAAAAAATAAAAGAAGAAAACCAAAACATTTCAATGGGAGGGAAGAAAAATAGGAGGGGGAAAAATGCAGAAGAGTAATGAGAAGGACGAGCGAGTCCAAGAAATGTATTAGATCATCCTTAGAAACTGGTGTCTGAGGAGCTCTCTGCAGCTCAGGCTGTTCCAATATTTACTGTGTGTTATTTAAACCATGACTCCTGGCACCAGCTGGGGCTCTGCAGCACCACGCGCTGCTCAGGAACGCTGTTAAAAGCTGGTCCCGGGCTCCAGGAGAGGGGCTGGAAGCAAAACATCCCTGCTGGCTGCAGAAGGCAGCCTGCTCCAGATGAGCCTCTGGCAGGATGGCAGCAGGGCTGGATCCTGAGAGCAGGACCCAGTGCAGAGCTGGCAAACAGTAGTGTGGGATATCAACTCCTAAGTTATAGGATCAGAGCCTTGGAGAGGCTGAGCAAGGACAGGCAAGGGCTGGCTCCAGCATGAGAATGGAGCTGAGATGAGCAGCAAGCAGAGCCTGAGCGAGGGTGAGATACACACCTGCAGGCAGTGAGGTATCCTGGCTCCTCTGATCCTGGAGGGATTTGTTGCTATCTGTGCAATGGGTATTTAAAGTCACTCTTTGGGCAGATTTTTATGAGCAGGTTTTGGCACATGGATTGCACCCTGTGCTTCGTGTCCGTGGCACTCTGGAAAAGCATCCCTTTCTCATGCAGAGGCAGTGTACAGCATCGGGAGCCTGGATCTGCATCTGGCCAGGGTGATGCAAGTCTGGCTCATGTATCCCTGTGGTACCAATTGGAGCTTGCAGGGGAGCCACAGGCATGCCAGAATCCAGCTGGATTTAAAACCCTGCAATGATCTGGCACCTTTGGCTCTCATATCTCCTGGAGGAATCTGGATCTGCAGCAATGTTTATTCTCTCGTGGGATTCCCACTGTTAATTACACGATATGGAATGATGGTGCCACGGTCTCTGCTCCATGCCAGGGGTGCCAGGGCTGTCTGACCACATCCAAGAGCTGATCTGGAGCTGGATGTGAATAGGAACAGTTTCCCAAGGGATGAAATTAGAGAATTTGGGTGGGAAGGGACCTTTAAGATTACCTATTTTCACCCCCTTCCACAGGGATACCTTCCATTATCCCAGNCTCCCGCGCCGACAGCGACACCTGGCGGCCCGCGCTGCCCCTGCAGCCCCGCCCGGGGCCCGCAAATCCCGGGGGCTGGAGCGTGTCCAGGGAAGGGAACAGAGCTGGGAAGGGGCTGGAGCACCAGGAGCGGCTGAGGGAGCTGGGAAAGGGGCTCAGCCTGGAGAAAAGGAGGCTCAGGGGGGACCTTCTGGCTCTGCACAACTCCCTGACAGGAGGGGACAGCCGGCGGGGATCGGGCTCTGCTCCCCGGGAACAGGGACAGGACAAGGAGGGAACAGCCTCGAGTTGTGCTAGGGGAAGTTTAGATTGGATATGAAGGGAAATTTCTCCATGGAAAGGGCTGTTCAGCCCTGGCACAGTTGCCCAGCTGGTGGATTCCCCACTCCTGGAGGGACTTAAAAGCCAGGTGGATGTGGCATTTAGGGGCATGGGTCAGTGGAAGCCTTGGCAATGCTGAGGGAACTCTTTGACTCTTTTGTCTTAGAGGGCTTTTCTAACTTAAATGGGTCTATGAGTCCGTCTTTATATTGCATTTAGTCACCCATTCCACACGGTGGAGTGTGGCAGTGGTGTTTTCCAGCCAAGGGCTTTTCCCCATGGTTCATTCAGGAACATTTCTCCCTGGCTGGTTCCATTCTGCTCACAATAATGAGTCTTTAATGACAATCCTGTTGCATGTTCAGGACAAAGCTTAGAAATGAGGGATAGGGGACCTGTTGCCCTGTCCAGGAAGGATTATGAGCACAGGCGGTGAGATGCAAATAACACCAATCTAAAAGCAATTTTGCAAGTGAAATGTGTGGCTGTAAACGGTCCATACAGCTTTCACACCATAAAAATGCCTGTGGATGGTTTTCCAAGACCTGCCTGTTGCTTTTCGTGGTGTTCAAGAGATATTAAGCAGCAGAAAGTTCCTTTCCAGCTGACCTAACCCTCACCCTGCCCCACAAGGAGATGCCTCCAGTAGGAAACAGGGACGGAATTCCTTGCTGTGACCCCTCAGTGTCCAGCCCTGTCACCCACAGCTCAAGAAAATGCTGAAATAAGACCTATGGAAGTGGTTCAAGGCCAGACTTCCACTTCATAGGGAAAACCCAAGGAAATGCAGCTCATTTTACTCATGCAAGCAAAACAGCTGAGCACAGTGATGGCAAAGCAAGAAAATGCCCAAGGATTTTTGCCACAATGGAGACAAAATTTTAATCACCTGCTGAAAATGTGTGAGGATCCTGCAGTTGTTGAACAAACTAGGGCAAGACCTGGCCTGTGCAAGTTCTTGCTTCCAGGATCCCTTCTCACTGTCTCTGGGGCTTTAAAAGATTTCCTAGCACAGAAATCAACATGGGAACGCTGCAGCTTTTACAGAAGCATTTAAAAATATTTTGGATTTTTTTTATTTTTTGGAAGAAGTTTTCATTGAATTTCAGGTATACAGGTAGGAGCTGCTGGAGAGCAAGTGGTCTGGCCAGGATTCTGAAATCACCCAGGAATGGTTGGATGGGAGGAGGACAGGTTGCCTTTCCAAAGCCTTTTTCCTGACTCTTCCCACAATTTCAAAATGAGGATCTATGAAAACACACCAGCACTGAAAGAACAGAATAGAGCCAAAGGCACAAAGCATTTTAATGAGGCAAAAACATCCTGCTAAGTCTTTTGGTTTATTGGTGTTGAGCCTGTTCCAAGCCCAAAGAAAAGGACTCAGAATCTATTAAAATAGTTGGCTTGTGGGATCTGCAATGTAAGCATGATTAAAATCCATCTATTTTTATCCATATGAGAATATATCAGCCAGACTTCTGTTTTTTTCAGAAGTAAAATATATTTGTCTTCAATAAAAGCATCCACGTGAGCTCAGTGTGCAAAAGCATTGCCCAGTGCTGGGAAGAGAGAAAGGTACCTGGGTCTGCAGCTTCCCAGCCCCTTTGTTGGCTGGTGCTGGTGACATTCCAAGAATTGGAATGCCATTTGCACAGAAAATGGGAGACAAGAGTTAGATCTCTGCAACCTGAAGAAATTCAGGCTTGCTGCTGCCCAGAGCAATCTAAACCCTGAGAGGAGTGGGACAGTCCTGCTCTTTCCTGCTTCCAGTTTTGATGGGCTCCACAACCTCTTCTGTAGAGGGTGTGGGATTTGCTCAGTACTTTCTGCTTCTCATTTATCCCAGTGAAAATGGGGATTTTAACACTTTCTCAGAGAGAAAGTCACACAAATATTTTCCACTTCCTGGGCAAATGCTCCAATTGTGCTTTTGTAAAAGAGGGATGGGATACAGTGACTCCTACAATTAATTATCTCCATTCCTGTATTGTGTGTGGGCTCTGAAAAACCATGGTAAACCATAAACCAGCTCCAGCTGCCAGAGCACAGGGAAACACTTGCATAAGTGACCTGTAAAACACAACCACATCAGTTTATAACTGCTGCTCTGTTGGCTTCCCAGGGGAAAAGGGGAAGTCATGGAGAAGACTGAGCTCTCTGAGGATGGGTGCTGTGTTTGGAGTCATGTGCTGAACTACAATGAAAGGTCTGTTGTTTGAGCAGAGACATAAGAAAACCCCTGGAGATGAATTTTGAAGGATCATTTGCACTGAAAAGCCAACAAAAGACCAAGTAGGAGTAGGTTCAGGTGCCTGCTTTCCTCCTCTTCTCCCTCTGACAGATACTCAATTTCCCCTCAATTTTTCCATTGAAAATGGTTTGATTTGTAATTTTCTGTCCTGATACCAACTCTCACCTGAGCATCAAGCTCTGATTAAATGCAGAACAAATTGTAACAGCATTATAAGCCTTGTTGTGCAACATCCATGGCCCAAATCCTGGCATCCACTGGCAAGGAAAATGCTCCCAATGACACACAAACATCAGCCAGCAACCCCCGGGTGTCCTGGGGAGGGAAGAGGTGACACAGCCAGCCCCCAAACAATATTTATTTCATATTTAGCAATATCATGGCATGTACACTCCCCTTATAAGGCAAACACAGGAATGGCATGTGCCTTCCCAACCACATGCTGAAACTGTATTCCAAGGCTCTGCTCTCCCCCAGCCTCCCTTGCTTAATGCCACAGCAGCTCCAGCCAGCTTCATGTTCCCAGGATGTTTTTCCCATTAAATGCTACATTTCCAGGAACTTGTACACACATTTCCCTCTGCTGCTGTGTGACTTTTCCTCTCTGTGTATCCCAGCCCGAGCAGACCGACTGCAGCAATGGAGCAGACAGCCCTTCCTTCTCCAGGGCAGCTTTATGGACCTGTGTGCACAATTAGGAAATAAATAAAGGAAAAATAAAAATCTGGTGCAAAGTGGAGCAGGTTGGAAGTCTGGAGGCTTTTATCTTTGCCTCAGTGTTATTCAAGTAACAGGGGGCACTGGTCCTCCCTCTGCTGCCTGTTTATAGTTGATGTAACGGGACAAAAAGAGTTTGTGGGAAGGTCTGTACATTTTAAACTTTGAAATTTCAGCTCTTCCCTCCCCTGGAAGACTCCATGGGTCAGTGCTGATTTGAGTGAAGCCATCTGTCTATTTATATTACTCAATATGTTGTCCATTCCCTCATTCTCAGTTCTCCTCATGCTTTGGGAAAAGGCATGGCAAATTCAGAGATGCGGGAGAAAAGGAACAGCAAGCCACCAGTTTGTTCCACCCCGATGAGCGAGGAGAACTGGAAATCCTGGGACACCATGCTCTGTGAAAGACAGAAGTGGGAAAGCCCTCAGGAAATGGCAGGAAGTGAAGAAGAGCAAATAAATGGGTTTAACCCTACTCAGAGGTGTATGGATGCATCCTTGCCCATGGAAAGGGGCAAATAAATACTAAAAAAGGGGAATACTAAATAATAAAGAGGTCAATCAATACTAAATAGCTTAGGAAGCTGCTGCTTGCACAAGCTCAGCTGTGCCATCTTTTCCTAGCATTCCTAAATCTGAAGCCCCTCTTGCCCATTTCTAATGCTCATCCACGAGCAAAACCAAAACTCCAGAGCATTTCTGCAGAGAAGCCTTGCGGGCAGAGGTCCTTGAGCAAATGATGAGCTGAAGATTCCTGGGCCACAGAACCAAGGTGCAACTGTGTTGGAAGCCATCCAAACACTGAGGTCACCTGGTACTCGTAAAGGAGAGAAGCTGTTTGAAAGGAAGAATGTTGGAAGACTGATTGGAAGAGGCAGCAGGACTTCATTCCTGTGTCTGTGTGAAGGGGCCAGCTCTCCTCCCCAGGGAATGCTGCACAGTCACTTACAATCATAAAGAGGAGGTGGGAAAAGCCACCCCCTATTGCAGCAGCGTGTGTGAGCAAGTCTGAACAGGGAGCAGTCATTCCCAAAGCCCTGTCTCCCATCTTCCAGCACTCACATAAACCCCCTATATCATGTGTCTTCCATGAGGCCCTCATGTATCAAATTCCTATCAGTGCCATTAATTGTCAGCTATTTGCTTTTACAGATTTGTTTTACATCCAGAAATGAATCCCAGCTCTTCTGTGCCTCTCGGGACGCGGCGGTGGTAAATGCTGATACAATCAGGCTGGGAGCACACGCAGTGAGGCATCCCAGTGTCTATCCAAGCAAAACTTTTCCATGCAAGTGCTGTGAGTTCACAGCTATTGCTAGCAGCTTGCCACGACAGACTTTGTGTATCCTCTTGCAATATAATCTTCCCCAGAATGGTTTTGAAAGACCGTGAACTCGATCCTGCCAAAAATAGTCTGTGCAGCCAAAAAAAATCAACACAAGATCTTCAGTGTTTGAGCTGGCCTGTGAATTGCATTTTTCACCTTTTTCCAATGAGATGTTTCTTGACATCCAAGAAACCTTCATTTGGCTTCTAATACCCTCAATTATCCTTGCAGCCTGCATTTTAATTACAACATCAGAGCCCAGCAAGCAATTGGCTTCATGGGCAAGGGGAGCCCAGCCAGGCCTGCAGCCCCGTGAGCGACCGTGCACAGGCTGGCAGCTGCAGCCCAAGAATGTGTTTATTTGTGTTTGGTTTATGTGGTTTTGGTGACCTTTTGTTAAAATCAGCCCGTGGCTTCCAGGAGGCAAAGTTACATACTCACTGAAAAGAAATGCAGGGAAATAACACCGCACAGGCCCTTCTGCTGAACGTCACATTTGTGCTGAATATCGTGTCCTTATGCCCAAGGCAGGGGTGGCTGAGGTTAAGGTTAAAGTCATGTTTGTTGTCCATGGTGGCTGCATGAATATTGTGCCCTTGGTCCTCGTGAAGAAGGACAGCCCAGAAATAAGTTTGGGGAAAATGGGGCACAGTGGAAAATGAAAAATGGACCCCCATGTTGGGGTTCCTGTGGGTCCTGCCACCATTACAGGCTGTTACAGCTAAGGAGTGTCCATGTTTTTCTGTCTCTTCTTCTGACTCTGTGACAAACTCATGGATAAAAAGAGCTGTTTGTCTTCTGCCTGGTGCCTATACCACGTTTTCAACCTCGCTGGGGTCATCCAGCTTCCAGAGAGCAGCAGCAATTTCTGCTGTTCCTTCACGCTCATCGTGAGTGAAGCAGGGATCCCTCCACGTGATAAATCCATGCCAACACTTGGATGGCTTTGTCAGTGCCTTCCCACGTAAGCTGCCTGCTAACGTCACCAGAAAAGGGCATCAAAATTTTGCTTGGTCTCTGGCTGGTGAGCCTCAGTCTTGGTTTTGATCACATCAGATACCACACGTTGTCTGTCTGTCTGTGAGTCCCTAAGTGAGGTGCATCAGAAACCACGCTGAGTCTGGGATTTAGGCTACGTCTGCAGGGCAAATAAACACAGATGCCCAGGCGCCGGCTTTCCAGGCTGAGGAAATGGCCTGTGGAGAAGCTGTGGTGTGGAGGGCTCTCTCAGCAACCAGCATTCTGCAGCCTGGGCCACATCCCCCAGCTACAGGCCTGCATGTAATTTCCAGCTCCATCCCAGATTGGTGTTTTATTTTTTTTACACCTCACACTGTTTAAGTAAGTGATGGATATTGTGGGGAGGAGTGTGAGCAATTTCTCC
This sequence comes from Ploceus nigricollis, assembly GCA_013399945.1. NCBI lineage: Eukaryota > Metazoa > Chordata > Aves > Passeriformes > Ploceidae > Ploceus > Ploceus nigricollis. The sequence goes on from VXBC01007034.1 coordinate 102,318, forward strand.
TTTTTCACCTCAGTGATTAGAAGAACAGAACTTCCTACACACTTTCCACTCTTATGATTATGAGTGATTAAACCTTGCTGTGGCCAATTAGCCTGCAGTGTCCTCCTGTCACGGTGTCCCACAGAAAAAAATTCCTCCCGGCAGGCCAGGAGGGAGCATAGAATTTAAAGACATTAAGGGATTTAATGGTCATAAGTGAATATTGTGATGCTTCTGCTGAAAATCTCAACCTAGCAGGCAGCTCCCAGCGATGGATTTGCTAAGAGCAAAGCTGTCACTGCTCTGGGGATTCCAGAGGAGCTGGAGAGCAGCCAGGTGTGACAGCAGGTAGGAAGGTGACAATGCAGGCGGCTCTTCAGCTCGGACGAGTGAGGAACGAGGTGTGCTTAGGTCAGCAGCCAGCTCAGAAAAACAAAATCCCCTTCCTAAGTCAATTGGAACAAAGGTTTTGTGTTTCAGGGGAAAGGTGGACACCTTGAAAAAGGGTTTTGCACCAAACTGCCACAGAAATCCTTACTTTTGAAATACTGCACAGCAGAGGATTTTGGGAAAAGGTCGGGAACGTTTGTAAAGGAGATTCAAAGCCTCACACTGGAATTTAATGTTGTTTGCATCGTTGGACTTGATTATTATTGCATTCTTTTAAAATACATCAGCTGTCAAGCAGCCCTGCTGCTGGCATTCCATACTGTAACAGAACAGGAGATGTGTTTACAGTTTGGATTTTACTTCAGGACCGTTACAGGCAGCAATGGCTTGGCTGGAGCTGAAATCCCCATCCTCTGTGGGCCAAAGGCCCTTTGTTACAGTGAAATGAAATGCTGCTGCTTCTTAGCTCTGAAAGGACCATAAGATAAAAAAGCAGATTAAAACATTAAATACAACATCAGTATGATTTATATATTTATAAACAGTGCATTAAAAAAAAACTTAATTTTTTGTTTAAAAAAATTACCAAAAAAGGAAATTCTCTTAAACTAAAACACTGGTATTCCAGCAGTATTTCCAATTGGGAAAGCTTCTGAGCAGCGTGCTGGGTTTTGGGTAGTGGGGGAGCTACAGGAGTGGCTTCTTTGAGAAGCTGCCAGAAGCTTCCCTGTGTCTGATGGAGCTGATGCCGGCCGGCTCC
>VXBC01007034.1:105627-133884 GCA_013399945.1 Ploceus nigricollis
GTGGGGTCCAGGAGGGAATTGGGGTTTCTATGGGAATGTTGTGAGGGAACCTGATCTCGGATGCTGGAGAGGGTGGAGAGGCTGTGAGTGGGGATGAAGGACCTCCAGCTCATGAGAGGATGGGGGTCTGGGATAGGAATGGGTGAATCCAGAAATTTGTGTGGGTTCTGTGGAAGTGGCTGCAAACGGGGATGAAGGACCTGGGGCTCAGGAGAGGATGGAGAACTGTGGGACTGGGGTGGGGATGGGTGATCCCAGGGATCTGTGGGTTTTGTAGGACTGGGGTCATGGTGAGAATAGATGAGTCAAAGGAGTCTCTGTGCTGCTTTGTGTGTGTGCGGTTAGGGGAAGAAAAGGCTTCACCTTTATGGTGAGGGGCTCCCCAGATTGGAGCAACCAGGGATGGTGTCCTGTGGGAGCAGGGTAAGCCCTGGAAGAGGTGAGCTCAGGATTTAATTAGCCAGGCAAGCGACATGCAGAGGGCAGAGAGGAGACCTGGCAATAATTGGGTGTGTGTGTGTGAAAGGAATCTTAATTTCTAGGCAGGCTGACAATTGCTGTGCAAGGACTTGGAGGCAGTTCCTGAAGTCCTCCATCTGGCCCGCTGTGGAAGGCTTTCACAGGAGTTCTGTGCTTGGAGAGTCTGACTTAAACAAAGATTTGTTTTCTCTAGGCTTTGGCTTGCATAGGCTCTTGTTTAGAGTTGGTGGCTGGAGTCTCAAAACAAATCTGTTGGTGTCCCCGGTGATTTGTTTTTCCCAAGTGCCCTGTATCTCTGCAAGCTGGAAAACTGGCAGTGCAAGACTTTATTTGTGTCAAATGGACAAAAAATAAAAATATCTCCAGTTAATTTGCACTCTGTGAGCACACAGCTGACCCAAGTCAGGGGATCTGGGGACTGAAGAACACTGTAAACATTTTTCCCTCATGGTCTGCCCTGGTGATCAGTGTCCCGCTGTTGTCATTTGTACCTGGCACGTGCTTGCTGCCAGATGCTCAGATACAGATAGAGGGTGAAAATGTCTGGCTTTCTGGTGAGCTGGGATTCTGAATAAGTAGTTAGTCTTGGGAGTACTGAATGGTAAGATTTGAGCTCTCCCCTGTTTAGTGCCTGAAATCTCTGTTAGTTGGATTTGTTCAGGCTTCCATGGCCCACTGGCACGGAATTATTCAGCATGAAGTAGCAAGTGAGGAGGCAAGATGTGCTGTTGCTATTTTTTAAGCTAAATTTCTTCCTCTAGCCTCACTTATGGGTGTCTATTACTACATGGCTGAAGGCACTTACTACTCAGCTGTCTGTAGCTGGTTTATATCACTTTTAGTATCTGACATGAATGATCTCTTCTGCCTCTGTGACCCCAGAGACTTGGATAAATTGGAATCTGATGTGGAGGTAAACTGGGACTTCCTTCAGTTAGTGGGGTTCAGATCACTGGAAATCTGTTGCAAACTAAACTTCCATGATCTAAATTGTGTTGTTGGCATAAGCAATTGTGTTGTTGGCATAAGCAGATTTAATTTTAGGGGTATCTCTACATGTGCTCTTGGCTGTAGATGAGGTGTAGTTTAAGGAGGCGTTTAGACACAGGCCAATTTATCAATAACTTCATGTATTCCTCTGGCAGAAGAAAATCCAGAGGGACAGACAGTTTTGTTCCAGGTGTTCACGATTCTGAAAACAAACCCAGCTTTTCATATGTTCCATTTTGTAGTATCTGATTGGGGTTTATACAATCAAGTTCATGGTTTAAGCCTGGTACTGATGTGTGAACTTGCAAAGAGCAGCGAGGGGGTTCAGCTTCTGGAACTCCCCTGAGAAAAGCCGTGGGTCAGCAGATGCTGGGATAGTCAGTCACGGGGGATAGGAAAATGAGGTTGCTTGTGAAGTGAAGTGTTAAGCTCAGTGAAGCTGCTAATAGAAACTGAATTCTTTCACCTTTTGTCTCTAAACAATCTTGTCTCTGCTACTGTCTTGCTGTGGCCGAACAGAAACTCTCAGATTTTCTGCTCATAAACCCAAATGTTACATGGGATTACTACAGTTACTACAGCCCGTGCTGTTTTCATGCTTCTAAATATCACCCCTATACATCTTTAGGTGACAAGTTTGATTAGGAATAAATGTAAGCATACATATGGTTGCTGAATCAGTCACAGACAGCGATGCAGAGCTGGAGCATCCCCGGGGTCTGATGGAAACTCTGTGGGGCCATATCCCCACGTGGTCTCTCCATCAGCCAGGCTGACACGGTTCAGTGGAGTGTCTGGTGCTGCTGCTTTCCCCAAACCTGGGGTGTGGTATCTTGCAGAACCGTGGTTGTGTTTTAATCAGGTTGTGGCTCTTGTAAGTGAAATAGGAATTTGTTGAAGATTATTTGTGGCTGCTGTTCTTTGTGGCATGGAGGAAGGACAGATATGGTGATTTACAGTGAAAACTGTCTGCTCCTTTCCTGTATGCTCACGCCAGATTTCCACTGTCGGGCTGTGGAATTCTGACCATGTGTCTGCCTTAGGAGGAATTGTTTTGTAGTCTTCAGGACTTTATGTAGAAGAAAACTAGAGGAAACTGGCTCGTCTTGTTGTGTGAGGTGGATTTTTATTTCGAAACACTGCAGAGTTCTCAGGGTCTGAAAACAGGACTTGCTATATGGCAGGCATATGGTGTCTCTGTCAGAAATATCTCTTGCCATTCCCATGGAAAATATTCCCAGCCATCCAGACTACAAGCCTTTGGGAAAAATAATCTGTGGTTTTCACATAGCTGAATGTGTCAGATTCCACTTACACCAGGCAGGATTCGGCACTAGAGGGGATGGAGTAGGAAGGAGTTAGCTGAGGGGACTTGGCTGAGGTGACTCCAGCGGTGGCAGCAGGAGGCAGAAGTGTTAGAGTGAGAGCAGTGATGAGGTACAGGATGAGGGGAAGTTGGGGAGGAGGAAGGGAAGTGCTGCTTTTTGGGGAGAGACATCCAGAGCACCACAACCATTTTAGGGGTATCTGTAAACTCTCTTGGCACCATCATCTGTAGCTTTTTAGAGCTGGTTCATCTGGAGGACCTTTTTTGGGCCTGTGCTTAGACCTGAAGAAAGTTTTGTTAGTCTTTACGTAGTGACTGAACAGGTGTGAGAACACCACCTGATCCTGTCCCTTTTTCCAGTGACCACCCTGTGGTGCTGAATATGCAGGTGGTGTGAAGTTAGTGATGAGTTACTCAGTAGGAGGTCTCTACTTGATTTAGTGACTTTCATTCCAGTTTTCCCATGAAGTCAGAATGCGGTGTTTGCCTCATGTTGAAATGCTCCATTGTTCTGCTTTTCAAAGGATCCTGGGTTGTGAAGGCTGGTATATCCCTGTTTTGCAGGTACCAATCTAAGGTTTAGAGAATAAGGTAGAAAATGCTCATTATTATTAGATAGCTCGCTTTAATAATTAAGGATTGGATCTAGTCTGTTTCAGAACACAGTGTTATTTGGCAGTTTGTGCATTCCTGGTTTATCTCTTAGACCTTGACTGTGAGTTCCCAGCAGTTCTGATGTCAGCCTCACAGGTTCTACCCTCTGATTCTGGGGACCAGAATCAATAGCTGCCTGTGAAAACTTGGCTTAAGCAGTTCTCCTGGCATTGCATGCTGTTCTTTTGCAGCATTCATGGCAGCAATAAGGTGCTTAAGCAGTGAGGACAACCCTTTCTGTCCCTGCAGGGGTTTTTTTTGGAGACTACTTGCCTTTCAGCTGTGAAATTGGTCTTGTGGATAGCCCTCCTGTCACATGGCTCTGGGTCTTTTTAGGAGTCTGGTCTGGATGTTAACTGAGGCTTTAGTCCCATGGGGAGAAAATACACCACATTATTGTGTAACTAAGGGCTATCATAATGCATATACACAGGGGGCTAAATCAGAATTTCAGGGGAATTTTAAAGTCAGAAGTCCTACAATGTTTACATTGAGTTTCTAAATTTAGTGTTCTCTGGCCTAGTTTCTTCTGAGCAATCACTGAATGCTCTCTGTTGTTAGTTTTATATTTGCACTCACTCAATTACAGAGTTAAATTAATTTCACTTATGTGACTTGTACTTATGTGTTCTAGAATTTCATTAAAAGCCATCGTGCAGTTTACTAAAATGAGTTGTCTGGCTGCAAGATGCAATGTCTATGCAAAATCTATTACAGCAGAGGGTTGTTTGTTTGGTTTTTAAATTGAGGTGGTGACTCACAGGGTGGTTGAGGTTGGCAGGGACCTCTGGAGGTCATCTGGTCCCACTCCTTGCTCAGGCTGGGCCACCCAGAGCTGCTTGTCCAGCACCACATCCAGAAGCTTTTGAACATCTCAGAGGATGAAGACTTCACCTCTGTGGGCAGCCCGTGCCAGTGCTCAGTCACCCTCACTGTATGAGTTTTTCTTGCTGTTCAGGCAGACCCTCCTGTGTTTCAGTTTGTGCCTGATTTTTGGATCTTCTCACTGGGCACTGGTGGGAAGAACCTGCTTCCATCCTCTCTGCACGCATCTTTGAATATTTATATACGTTGATGAGATCCCCCTGAGCCAGCTCTCCTCCAGGCTGAAGAGCTCCAGCTTTCTCAGTGTCTTCTCATGGTAGAGGTGTTGCAGTTCCTTTAATTCTCTTCACTGAACCCTGTCTTGTAGCTCTGTGGCTCTTCTCTTGGGAAGTCCAGTGCTCCAGGTGTGCTTTCACCAGGGCGGAGCAGAGTCCTGGGAAATTAGAGGCCAAATGCAATTTTCTATGTTAGAAATGGAGTCTAAGCATTATCTTATTGCAGCAGATGATGTTAATTGTCTTCATTTTATACTGTGAAACATCTTTGTTGATGTCATTGTTTTGGGGAGTTGGCTACAGACAGGAGTTCCCATCAAAAGTGCTTTATGGTACTTGCACAGCATCTATAGTGGCTGGAAATCCTCTTGTTCCTTTGTTGCCTGATTGTTATGAAAGGGAGCTGAAAGTGTGTATTCTTTGTGATGCTTGAAAAGCTTCAGGGCCTTGTTAAAATCCCACTCAGCCTGCCTTGGACAGTATCACAGCCTGGAGCACCACCAGCCAGCCAGTGCTGTGCTCTGAGTGAGGGCTGTTAGCAGCACCCAAGATCATTTTCCATGGGAGCTGGGGAACTCACAGGTACTGGAGAAAATGCAGCAAAGAGCCTCTAAGGTTGCAGGAGGATGAAGGAGATGTCCCCCAAGGAGCAGATATTTGAGTACCCCAAGGTGTAGAAGCAGATGCGTGTGTGGTACATGAGTTACAGTTCAAGGTCAGGTTCTCTTGTATACGTGTTCTGAAATCTTCATTTCATAGCTTTTAAGTGCTTGGCTCTGAAGAACAGAATGTTTTTGCAGGCTGTACTTTTTCAGTGTTCCACATGCCTGTCTTTGCAGGAGTACAAAATCCTACTTCATGGCACCAGTAGAAAGGGAAGATTGACATAGATGCACACCTGGATGGAAAGTGTACTTCTGATCCTGACAGACACCACACACTGAAATAAAACTGAACTGCTGAAAATGTTCTGATAGATCCAGTGAAGTGCTGTTTTTAGAATAATAAATCTGTAACCTCACTCTGTAAAGCCCTTTAGCCCACTGACAGTCTGTGATGGGTGTGCAGTAGCCGGTGGGTTTGGGATTGTGGGTGGGTGTTACCCAGCCTGCTGTGGAGCTGTGGGGCTGGGGACAGGCAGATGTTCAGGGCTGTGCAGCAGCAGCAGCAGGTTGTGACAAGTTCTCTGCAGCAGCCTGTGTTCCTTCTGGAGCCTCCAATTGTGCCTGGATGTTTGTCTGTCTGATTTACCTGTGTTTGTTCATTGTGCCTGGGTGTCTGTCTGATTTACCTGTGTTTGTTCATTGTGCCTCGGTGTCTGTTGATCTGATTGACTCAGTGCCATGGTTCACGTCCGTATTGAGGTTTCTGAGAATGAGTTGCAGTTGGGACTCCTCCGTCCCTTTCCATTCTGTTACCTCTCCTTCAGCTTGTACAGTTCTAATAACAGTGTATGGCCATTTCTTTGGAGATGTGTGAAATCGTACAATCCACTGCAGTATTGGTAATGTTTGCAAACCTGCAGAAGAATAAGCTTCTAGAAGCTTGAAATAGCCAGTGGAAGGCCTTCCTCTAGAGGAGGCAGCCTCTGGCCTGGATGAGGATTGCTTTGAAACCGTATTCTGTGATGCACTAAGGCGGAAGTCTGTGAAATAAACTTCAGTGCTTGTGTGTGTTGATCTGCTCAGCATTGCTGAGGTGGGTGGTTGATTTCTGAATCCTGCTTTACCACATCAGCTGATGTGTTGGGATTTGCAGTGCTGGGGGCTCTGTCTCAATCCTGCCTGGAGAAGGCTCTTTCCTTCTGCAAATTGGTGTTCAGGCAGGACTGCAAGGGCAGAGCGCGGCTGGGCTGTCTCGTGCAACTCTGTCTGTGCTCAGGCCTGGGAGGAAACAGCCATTTCAGCTCCCCAGAGGCCAAGGTCTGTCTAGTGATAAATGTTTGTGGCTCTTGTAACATTTGTGTGTCAGGGACTTGGAAGAAACCTGACCTCTGAAGGCTGTCCTGGTGGTGGTGAGGGGAAAAATTCCCAAAGCTGCATTCCTCACTCCTGTGACTTTACACCTGCATTCTGTTTGGCAGCATCCTATTTATCACTGCTGATTGTTTGGTCTCTTTCTCCCTCCAGTGCACAGACAGAATGGAAACGAAAGAGAGGAAATGGAGGCATGCATGAGAAAAGCCAGCAAGAAGGGCTCAGGATACTGAGAGGAAGGCAGGGACCGAAACTGCTCCTAAACACCACCTGCACAGAGGGAAATAAAGGAGATAGGGATCATGTTCACAGGCACGAAAAATCCCAGGGTGGTGTTTTCCTGAGAGTGGGAGCTGTGGAGGCAGCTGTACTGTACACTCTGGGTATTTTAAAGGATGAAACCTTGTGTTTTTCTCCTCCCCTTCTGCTATTCACAGTTGTGTTTGGATACTGGAAAAGCTGAATTAATGAGACAAATTCCAAATGTGTTGATTCATGGTTGTGCTGAGCTCTAGTGAAATGACTTGATGACTAATTCCTACCTGAAACTATCCAGACTGGAATATCACAGAGGCTCCTACTTTCCTTGCAGTGGACGGGTGTTAAGTCAGAGTTACTCCTCTGTACTTTAGTGTGCAGGATTGAATCGTACTCGAGGTCTCAGCTGTGAGAGCAGGGAGTACAGGCTGAAGTGCATTTAATGAGTTGTGCCTGGTGAATTGAGTTCTTTTCCCTTTTTCCCCCGGCATGGCAGCAGCACCAGCAGCTCCCATGTTGGGATGAATGCTAACACTCTCTGCAAATGCCTTGTGGTGGCACAAAGGGTGCAATGGCAGAGGCTTCAAAGGCGTTATTCCTCTTCCATCGGTGCCTTTGTCCTTCTTTCAAGCGGATAACTCACATATTTGCACTGACTGCTCCAGAGAGCTGGGAGCAGAAGCAACAGCATGAAACTAATGTGATGCTTTAGAATTTCCCTGCCACTTACTGGGTGTTGAATAGCTGTAATTAAATTAACCAGTATATTGATTTCAGCACGCTGCTTGGGAAAGAGCAGAGCGGGAGCACAGGCATGGGAGCTGCTGCTTAGGAGGCTTGGAAAGCTAGAGCAGGCTGATAAACTAGTGATGGTTATTCTCTCCAATCTGTTTGGGCCTTTATGAAATAAGTTGATGGTCTTGCAGAGTAATTCCTAATAAAAGAAAAAAATACTAAGCTGTATAGGTTTAGAGATGGCCACAGTGAGTGAGCAGACTTGGCTTAGTTTGTTTAGAGCTTGGTTTTGTGTTAAACAATCTGTGTTACTCTGATGAAAGTGTTCAAAGCATCTCAAAAGATGTGGACACTCCATCATCCCTTCAGCAGTCCTGTGGGGCACAGAACCAGGAGTACAGACTTCAAGGCTGAGGAATCTGAAGTGGTTTTTTTGGCGTTTTAAAAACTTTTATTCCATTTTCAATCTCATATAAAAAATAAAACATTACAAATGTTATAATTCACACCATTACAATAAAACCCCAGCTATTTCTTAATTACAATATACTATAAATATTTCTTAACCTATCAACTGTTACGACACTATAAATACCTTAAAATCAATAATCTAAAGTTACCTCTCATAAATCCTACTGCAATATCTTTCATAGTTCTATTTCTCTAAAATATCTATTTTTTTTAAAAAAAAACCTTTTAAAACTTATTTCTAATTCTATTTCTCTCTCAACAATGTCTATCCTCTTCCATAACATTTCTAAATCAACATTTCTTATCTCAAAATTTACATACAAATACACACTATATGAACCTCCTATCAAACTTTAAAAACTTACTATTTTCTATAAATCCATTTCCCACATCATGCACTGAGGGAGGGGATGTGTCTTTTCTTCCTAATTAATATTAAATTTATTTGCACTATGTTGGGTACTCATTACTGGAATAGCCATGGCACTGGCCCAGACACTGTTCTGGAGGTGACTTAAGGTCTTGTCTACAGGGATAACTAAATCAACATGTGGGTGCATTGCTATAACTAAATGAAATAAAAACAAAACGGCACAATTTCTCTAGGTGGGTGACACTGAAACACCACAAACACACATTATTCATGAGCCCAAATGACACCTGGCATACCTCTGTGAGGTGGTGGTGTTTTAACTGGGAAGATGACAGCAGCTCCCTTCCAAAGCTTTGGGGCACTACTGAGCATTTGATCAGAGGTTTTGTTTTCAGGGCTGTGCTCTTGGCAGCTGCAGTTCATGAGGAGGGAACCTTTTGGTTTTCTATTGTCAGAGTTTGCTTTCATTCTAATTCAAAAGGAGCATCAAACTTCATATTGCAGTAACGATGAGGTTTGCCGTAGCTGCTAAGTTAAAGTTTTATTTCATAAGTACACCTAAGAATAAAGTTCTTTTATATTTTTACCTGAAGTTAGATTTATTTTTTTGTATAACTGAGTTTCCTTTCAGTTGCTTCCAACCCTGTACCTGTGCCATTCCTATTCCCACTAGTCCCATTTCCCCTTGCCCTCTGTGTAGGTTCTTGCCACTAATTTTCCTCTGCCTTCAAGTATACATTTTGTGCATCTCTGCTGCATTTTTCCTTTGGAATTGGTGCTTCAGGTAACTCATGTGCACCATCCTCCCTATTAACAGCAATGTGGCTGCTGTTTTGGTGGCCGAATTTCATTTAGAAAGATGTTCTCAGGAGCAGAGTCCACTTGCATTTTGTTCTGAGGTGAGATACACGGTTTTGGTTTGGGTTCCCCCCCCAATTAAGAAGGGTCATTTAACTGTTTCTACAGGGATCTTTATAGCCTACCTAGCAGAAAAGTGGAGATTTTCTTTTCTGTAGGTGAAGAAGAGAAGAACAAGCAGGTGGTTGAAATGTAGTTGTTGCTGTTCAGAGACAAAGAGTAAGCAGGTGGGTCCTAGGAACAATAAATATCTTCTATTTAGTATGGATCGAGTTAAATATTGATTGTACTTCAGCAGGTGGCATCTCCTAGGGGAGCTTCTTCCTGTGGAAGTGAAGAAGTCCTCCCTCTGACTTTCCAAAAGGCCTTTCAGTGGAAAAAATCCCATTTGCCTGGGGTGTCGAATTTGCAAATTGTATTTAACAGTATCAATGAGGTGAATTGGGGGTTAACTGCCTGTGAAGATTCACAAGGACTTAATGAGAGCTCTCAGCTAAGAGTTTTTCTCCCGTTTGCTGGATGTTGGGAAGCTTCCTGCTAAGATTTCCTGCCGGGGAGTCTTGGTCGGTTTTCAAGGGTGCATTGATTGCCTTGAAGGTATTTCCTCAAATTGAATGCCTTGCACGTTGTATTCCCCCTCCAGCTCATGAGAAGTTAACTCTGCCCAGGTAACAAATAACCACAGCCCACATTCCCTCTGCTGCTGCTCCTTGGAGTTGGGTGAGCTTGCAGAGGTGTGAGTATTGCTGGGTTTGTGCTGCTGCTTTGTCTTTCGGCTTGACACTGATCACCATCTTTTGACAGTCCCTGGTGCCTGTGTTAGGAGACTGAAAAGCTGCTTCTTCATCATCTCCACGTTGCTGAATGTTTAACTGGGTTTTGCCCTGTTTTATTTTTCATCAGTCATCTTTTCCACAGTCTCCCAGTGTGTAAGGTGTTTAAAAACAAGTATTTCAGCCCAAAATCCTGACCAACAACTCTGACTGACAGACTGTAGCTTTGTGGAAAGCTTAAGTAAAAATGCAGGTGGAAGACTGTGGTCAGTTACTTGTTTTATTAAATCAAAGTTCACTTTCTTGTTGTATACACTGGATAGGCACAAATATGATGTAAGTAGTTTTTTGTGTGTCAGTATTTTCAGAGGCTTAGTATTGCATTCCCAATAGTTAGCTATTTTCTAAACTAAATCGATCCATGTGGATCTGTTTGCATTTTTATCCTTGTATCTTTGAACTCCCAGCTGTAGTTTCAGCCCTGGGCAAAGCTGATTGTTGAATTAATTAAGTACATTCAAACTAATAAGACTTGCTCTGGGAACGTGTTCTTTCTACCCTGTAAAAAAAAAAAAGGAAGTTTCAGTAGTCAAGAGCTGATTTTTTAAAATTCTGCAGTCACATTTCATTTTTCTGTATTTGGGCTGTGTTTTCCAGTGGACATTTGCAGAACCTGCTGCAAAACCAGCGGAGTTTAGCATTTAAAGTCAGTGTTTTAGACTTAGGGTGCACTTTAAATGAAAGGAAAATTGAAGTAAAAAGAAGCTGTCTTTTTCAGCGAGGTGAGTTGTCCAATGCTGGGAGAATCCAGTGTGTTTATGGAGTGGGATGAGCAAGCTTGGGAAGGGTTTGATGTTGGAGGGGTGTTGAACCTTGGGGTTTGTACTCTCTCACATGAGTGTTCATCCTGGCATGGAGACTTCTGCTGTGGCCAGAGGACTGACCCAGATGAGCAGCTCAGGAGCAGAGGCCTCATTCTCTGGAGTACATAATAGAACAAATAAAACATTTATATGAAGATCATAACTCACTGAACTGGGTAAATCTTCCCTTTAATTGGTTTCAGTGGCTGTGAGTCAGGATCAGGAGTGGTTCTGCTCTGGGTGGGATGTGGTGGTTTGATGTCACACTGCAGAGATTTCTCAGCTGCTGATGAAGAAACTTTTAAATTACAGACTAGAGCATTAAGAAAACAACCCCCAGTTTCAATAATTTCTCTGCTGGGGAGCTACTGGACAGATAATTGTCAGCTATTGTTACCAGACTGCTTTTAATGAAATGCTGCTTTTTGCAAAGCAGTAAAAATAATAGGAAACTCTTGCATTGCACACTCATTTTGTATCTCCCCATTTAAGACAAATCTGCCAGAATTATGTTATGGAGATTTGAAGTGATTTAGTAATGAAGTGCAACCCCAGGTAAGAGGCTCCTAAACACTGCTGTCATCTCTAAGAACGTGTTAGTACTGGTGCATGTTGCAGGATAGATTTGCTTCATAAAAATAAAATCCAATTTTCCCATGGTGGCAGAGGCAAGTTTCTTTTGTATATTGTGCTTAAAATGAAAAAAAAAAAAAAAAGAGTTGAAGCTAGACTGCATTTGCACAAGGACATTTGAAAAGAAGTGTTTTGTTAGGCTGCTAGACTGACATGATTCAATTTTGTCACGAACACAAGGGCTGCCCAGCATCCTTGGCATCTAGGAATGAAAGTTGGCCTCTCCCCTTCCTTTCTGAGCTTCTTCAGATGCTTTGTTATGTTAAACAGTGCAAAGAATGACAGACTTTCTCTGTGCTGCTGCTTAAATTTACCTTTTTGTTTGCCTTCAACTTTAATGTATTCTTTCAAGTCTGTGCCCAAGGTACAAAAATAGGGAAGTTAATAGTGAGATTTAGAGGTTGCCTGGCTAAAAGGTTGGTGGTTTTGCCTCGAAATCCAGCAGAGCATTGCTCTGAACTGATTTCATGTGTGTTGGTGTAGGTTAGTCAAGTCCAAGTAAGGAGAAACCAGATCCTTCCATGCTGTGCCTTGTCTGCATATGGACTTGTTTAGGGAGCTTTTGCTTTTGCCAAAGCAAAGCTGTAGCCCAGCTTTTCAAACTGTTCAGCATTGATCACCAATATTCTGCTTAAACCAACAGAAGCTGCTTTTCCTCCTCTGCATTTTGTGATATTTCTTTGTAAGGCTCTCCACCCCTTTGTTTATGTTTTGTCACTTTGCCTAGAAAATGATTGAGGAGCTGCCCATTTCCTGTAGCTGTTTGTATTGTATCTGTGTTTTCCTCCTAGAGTCACCTGTTTTCTCCTTTTATTATTCCATTTAGAACACAAAACATTAAATCCATCTTGGATTTGCCCTACATAGTGCAAAGGAAGAATTAAGCACCTTCAGAGGAACCCAGCATCTTGCAGAATGACATTTTCCCTCCCCTCACCCACTAGTAAGGAGGTATAGGTTTAGTAGTTTACTGAGCATTCTTGAAATCTGAAACAACTGAGAAACTAGAACTTGTTTCTCTTTTCCTCTGCAACCTGCTGCTTCAGCTGGTGCATCTGATGCTGCTGCTGAGTTTGGAAGAGATTTACACTAAAAAAGTGAAACGTTGAGGTCGCTACTTTAGGCTGTATTGGCAGTGACTTGCTTCATTTGATGCCATTTTTCTAAGCTACCTATGTCCAAAGCATGCTTTGGAAAAACCTTACAGTATCTGATGAAGTCACAGGACTGTTTTAGTGTAAGCTGCATCAGAGTGCTGCTGCAGTCTCGCCCTCCATGTGGGATGCTCCTGGGCATCCTCACTGATCCAGGGAGTTAAACTCACTGAGGAGTGTTCCCCCACGTGTTTTCTCTCCTTGCATAGTGCCAGCTTGACTCCTTGCACTTGGCTTGCTGAAGGCTTAAATAAGGAATGTTGCCAGGCATGTGTAAGTTTGCAAGTTTGAACTGCAGAATTAAAGCAGTTCTGAGCTCAGCTGTCATGGTGAGACTCGGATCCCACACCCCATCAGTGAACCGTGGCTCTGGCTCTCGCTGCTGCTCTCTGCAGTGCCCTGTGTGATTCCTGACCCGGCCGTGCCTTCCCCTACGGCTGGAATGTGCTGCAGCTCCCGGGGTCGGCACTGGGCTCCCCTGTGGCTGCAGAACACACTTGCCTGCCTGGCTGCCTGCCTGCAGCACAGGCTGGGACTTTTTCTCACTGGCAGGTTCAGCTGCAAAGTTCTGTGTGTTTTGCTGGCCTGATTGAGATAAATGATACAGACAGAGTGCTTGGGGAATTCAGGATTGAGTTGGGGAGGTAGTGAGGGGATGAAAAATTAGAAATGGAAAGATGGTCTGGAAGCAGATCTGTCCTGTGGTGGATTGGAGGTGGGGAGATGGGAGCTTGCTTGTCTGGGGAGGACCCTGGTTCTTAGCTGTGCATGGGAAAAGGAATTTTGTCTGAGTTCACTGATGGGAAAAGATGTTCTAGAGGGGAAATGTTTTAATCGTTGATAAGCTTAAAAGGGGAAATTACTGTACAGTATTGAAACACTGACATTTCCCAAGGGTGTATCCATCAGTTCCCAGGCTTGGAGAAAACATTGACCCAGATTCCTAGGAGAAAAACTATCTAGTGAGAAGCAATTGGGAGATACTGCCTGTGAGTTTAATCACAGAATCATGAAAAGGTTTGGGTTGGAAGGGACCTTAAACCCCATCCAGTCCCACCCCCTGCCACGGGCAGAGACGCCCTTGCACTAACCCAGGGTGCTCCAAGCCTCATCCAGCCTGGCCTTAGGACACTATGCCAGGGCCCCACCACCCTCACAGGGAATTCCTTCCCAATATCCCATCTATCCCTACCCTCTGGCAGTGTGAAGCCATTCCCCCTTGTCTTGGCACTCCAGCCCCTTTTGAAAGGTCCCACTCCAGCCTTTTGGAGGAACTTCCTGAAGTTTGTGACCCACGAACATTGGAAGCACAGAGCATCTGCTGGTAAAGTGTCACTTTGTCCTTGGGTTTGAATCCTTCCCTAGGCAGTTTCTTTAGCTCCCTGATGGGAACAGGACTCTGAGCCAGACAATCTTCTGCCTTTTTTTAGGAATTCTGAGCTGTAGTACAAAACCTCTGGAATTATTTTTCTATGCCAGTCTTGAAGCATAATATTTGAATACAACACAGCATTGATTCTTGTGCAGCTCTTACATTTTGCTTATGAAGTTCATATAATCAGTGTCCCCTATTAGTGTGGAGCTTTTTCTGGCAGTACAGGCACAAAACATTAGTGTCCTATAAAATGAAATTACTCAGTGTTGTACCACTATTAAAGCTTAGAGGTTTGATTTTCTGTAGGGTAACTGTAGGTAAGGTACACCATTGGATGATATTGCACATCAAGATACTTCTGACAGCTTCAGTTATGATTGGATTTTATATTACTCTTATGGAGCTGGGTTTTTGCAATAGGCAATTTTATTGCCATGTACCCATTTAATTACAATGGCCAGTTTCCTTACAAAGTTTCTATTAAATCAAGGATTATCATCCTGAAATTCTGAAATGTTTCTGTGAACCTCTGGTTGCTGGGACCATTTATCAACAAGAGAAGCTTTTGTTTATTCCAGAGGCAGCTTCCTTGTTCCAACTGCATTGTTTCACATTGTTTCCCTAATTTTTTTAATTATTTGTACTTAATGGTGTTCATTTGAATGAAGGTTCTGCCTTTAAACCTTCCCATCTTGATTGCATCTAATGCCAAGTGTCTGATAGCTGTGAGCTCTTCACACTCCTCCTGTGTTTGCTCACTCTGAGTTGGGTTTCATGTATAAACATGTAGACATGTAAGAATGATCTGGGCAGGGATTTTTGAAGTTTGCTGTTGCTTTTATGTGTTTTCAAAATACAGTTTTGTTTTTGGGGATGTGTGGGCTTCCCCCTCCTCCCTGTTTTGCTGGTGGATATGTTTCTGCATTTCCCATTTATTTTGAAGTGGAAATAGCGACTATGTGTACAAGGACTGTCTCAGGCTATTTACATTAAACACTTAGAGCAGCACCTGCATCTTTTTCTGCTCAACATCTCATGTGAGATAATTTCT
This sequence comes from Ploceus nigricollis, assembly GCA_013399945.1. Classification (NCBI taxonomy): domain Eukaryota; kingdom Metazoa; phylum Chordata; class Aves; order Passeriformes; family Ploceidae; genus Ploceus; species Ploceus nigricollis. The sequence continues at coordinate 120,699 of VXBC01007034.1, forward strand.
CCCTGGGATTACTCCATTATCCTGATTCCTTTTGTGCATCCAGTCTTTGGAGTTCTCCCCCTCGCTACCCCCAGTACCTGTGATTAAACTTTGGGGTTTTGGTTAAGTTTTGAGACCCTGATGAGCCAGCAGGGAATAAAAGTGGCTAACAGCAACAAGAATGAAGAAGAATATCTTGTCTGCTTTTTTGTACCTTGTGGAAACAAGGTGGATTAAATCAAATTCTGAAATAAGAGAAAATGTCACTTTGTACTGATCTGTACCCAGTTTTTGCACTAAACAGGAGGAATTACTTCTCTTGAGCTGATGCTCCCTTTCTTCAAATGCAGCTTATCTACACAGTTCAGTGGTTAGCTTGGATTTACTTTTCCTTAATTTCTTAAGAAAACCCAACCTTTCATGATTCCCTGGATTGTTGAAATTATTTCAGGATGCCTTAAATGTTATCATCTTGAAGTCACAGCCTCTCCAATATTTTTGACTTTCTAGCCATAAAAATAATAATTAATGGAATCACAGATTGGTTTAGCTTGGAAATGGCTCATCCAGTTCCAGCCCCTGCCATGGGTAAGGACACCTTTCACTATCCCAGGTTGCTCCAAGCCCCATCCAACCTGGCCTTGAACACTTCCAGGGTTGTGGCAGCCACAGCTTCTCTGGGCAGCCTGTGCCAGGGCCTCAGCACCCTCACAGGGAAGAGTTTCTTCCCAATATCCCATCTAAATCTCTCCTCTTTTAGTTTAAAACCATTCCTCCTTGTCCTGTCAATTTCTCACTTTGAAAAATGTCTTCCTGTTTTTTAAAAGCCCCCTTTAGGTACTGACAGGCCATGAGGAGGCATCCCAGAATCTGCTATCTCCATTCCCATTTGTACTGGGACTGTTTGGTTTGAACTCTGTTCTCTCAGTGTGGAATATTCAGTGTCTGATTTACCCCATTGTTCTGCCATGTCCAAGAGCCTTGATAACATTTAACTGGGAGCACTGGAGGATGAGCTGTATGAGACAAGGCCAAATGGTACTGACTGCAAATCCAGTGTGGTTTTGTCTAGGATATGGGATTAATTTTACCCCTGCAGGGAAGCAGTGCTTACCCTACCACTAATTGCTATTGACACCCAGGGCAAGCTGCAGGTCCTGCCCTGGGTTCAGCGTGACCTTGGATCATGTGCCACAAAAAGTAACAGCAGCTGCAGTATTAGTAATATCAGAGGCTGTGTCTTATGCAGGGAAATGCACCTCAGTGCCCTGACATGAATAGTTTTGTGCAGCTTTCAGGTCTCTAGGTGTACTTAAGTGTTCAGAGAGCAAAGGGTAGACACAAAATGTTGGCATTGCTGCGTGTACAGATGTCACCTCTCACTCTGTATGAGGAGAACTGGCTTTGTACACAAGCAGACAGTGATAGAACAAGAGGGAATGGCTTTACACTATAAAAGAGAGATTTAGGTTAGATCTTAGGAAGAAAGTGTTCCCTGTGAGGGTGGTTAGGCCTGGCACAGGTTGCCCAGAGAAGCTGTGGCTGCCCCTGGATCCCTGGAAGTGTCCAAGGCCAGGTTGGACAGGGCTTGGAGGAACCTGGGATAGTGGAAGGTGTCCCTGCCCATGGCGGGGGCTTTAAATCCAAACCATTCTGTGATTCTGTGATCTAATTACCTTGAAGCTAATTCCATACTGCCTAGGTGTTTCAGGCTCAAGAAATGAGCTATTCCAGAAGGAACTACCTGTGATGAACTGGCTGATAATCCAGAGCAGTTTGGTTTGAGTGAACACAGTTGTAAATAAAACAAGCTGTGATTCCCAGAAGCAGAACAGGGGATGTTCAGGAGAGCCTCTAATGACTCTCCTGGATGTTTGTATGAAAAGTTGTGTTCCCTTCCATTACACTCCAGCTTTTACCTGTTCCTTAGGCTGTGGCACCTCTCTGAAGTGATTGCTCTGTAAGGCTTTGGAGAACTCTGTGAGAGCTGCCAGCTGTGAGCCTTGGTTTCCAAACCTGCCTTGGAATTTATGGACTGGAGGAAGTGTTTGCTTAAACATGCAGATATAAGTGGAGCTGGTGGTCCTGAAAGTTGTTTGTTCCAATGTGTTTGGTCCTGTTCTTCTCTGTCTTACTCCTCTCTTTCTTCTTACAGGTCTGGATGCAGAGTTGTCTTACGTGAGGAATGATGTGGTTAATCACTATGCCTTGTCCTTCAATCTCCTCATACCCAGCGAGACCAACAATCTCCACTTCACCTGGCATGCCAAATCCAAGGTGAGCAGGCATGACTTCTGCTCTGGGTACTTGAGACATGAGCTGTTCTGCTTGGTGAATACCCACTGCTATAATTTAATGGTTTTTTTCTTTGCAAAAATTAGCATATGCAAGGTGCAGAATACTTATTTATATGACTGCAGGCAATAAGTTAAGATGGCATATGTCCAAGCTATTCCTTATTTTAGAAAGTTGAAGCACTTATTTCAAAGTATTTTGTACTTCTTGCTCCTGGCAAGGTCCATGTATGCATACAAGCCACTGGCTGTGGAATCCTCTTCCCTTGGTGCACTGGACACACAGAAGGGCAGCCATGAACTGAAGCCTCTGGAAATCATATGTAGAGCAATTGTTGTAGAGATTTCTAGAAACATATGCTTGGAGACAAGGAGAGCCTATAAAAGCAGCATCCAGTATGTTATTACTGAGCCCTGATTAAATGGAAAGGCTTTTTATGTCACTTAATCACTGTGCCTGGAGCATGCAGCAGCAGCTGTCAGAGAGATTGCGTATGCTCTTACATTCTGAAGCATTTCCAGTTACTTAACAATTTATTTTCATGTATGAAATGATCTGTTTAGTCTCTGCCAGATGTTCATTCTGTTCTTTTAAACTTGAGTTGTTCTTCTCCCCTTAAGTAGGAAAGGCTGCAGCAGGAGCAGTAGTATTAAACAACTCCACCAGTGCAGGTCCTGAAGATTCCTCCTGCCATTGTTCTTCCCTTTGAGGTGTAACTTGTTAAGAGGAGTGACTTTTGGGCTGCAGTAGAGTTGGGTTGAGTGCCAGCCAGCTCTGATCCCATATTCCACACGCCCAGTGACAGCTCAGTCACTTGTCATTTGAGAGGAGTTCCCTTGTCACAGCTCCAGCCGAGGCTCCCTGCATCACTGGCCCTGCCCTGTGTTTCCTTGGGCCTGGCTGTGAATTCTGAGGAGGAATTTTGGAGCTTGTGTAGCCCTGCTTCCCATCCCTGGGGTTCCACCCCTCGGCATCTTCTGCTCTAAGCTGGTGTAGTGCAGCTTGGAGGAGCTCAGAAACGGGGTTGTGTCTCTTCCCTTGGCATCTTGACTGAAAAATAAATTGATAACAGAAATGAACCGTATCATGTTTTACAAAGGGGGAAAAAACTGAGTGCTGGGACAAAGTCAAACAAATGAATTCAGCTGAGAGTGCAGGGGTAGGATGAATTTCCAAGAGGAGCTAATGACTTAGAGTAGATTGTGTACTTTTTTTTGAATGAATGTTTGCAGAGTCAGCTTCTTAAGTGGAAACAAAATCTTGACTACAGTTGAATAAACTATTTCTAAGCAATTTTGTTTGTAAAACTGACTGTGGGAGGGGGAATTTTTTAAATTTTAGCAGCTTTAACAAACTGACTTTTGAACAAGTAAGTTTAAAAGTATCATCGAGTGAGGTTTATGTGGGATTTTTTTTAATACAAGCACTCTGGATTCTGCCCCAGATTTTAAGGAATCATTTTGAGAGTAGCTTCTGTTTTGACTTTCTTCATTTGAACTGTCACAAAAGTCTTGATACTAAAATGTCACATCAGAAACTTGGAATATGGATGCCTAAAATTACCAGCACTCCTTGAAAATAATGTATGTTTTTTTATCTTCAAGAAGAATTATGAAAAGGGATGTTGCATTTCTTTATACTCTAAGACAGATTTCTGATGTGTTTTCTCTCTCCCATCTGTTGTTACAGGTTGAGTATAAACTGGGATTTCAGGTCCATGATCCCATGGCTATGGCTCTGCCCCAGGCCAACATTTCTCTACAAGGAGAAGTTCCTCGCACCCTCTCAGGTAAACTCCCCACCCTCATCCAGCTCATGGATGAATAATGGTCATTTAGCCACAAATGCAGTTTTAGTGATCTGTGAACACTTAATAAAATTGACAAAAATGAATTTAAAATCTATGTCCTTTAATGCTCTAATAGCTGAAGTGACAAGGCGTGAAGACTAAAATAGCATTATTTAGTATCGAGTTCTTTATAATGTGATAATTTATGATGTTTATAATGTAAATATAAACATAATCTCAAAAAAGACCCTTATTTAAATGTTCTGTCATCTGAGAGTCTGAGGATGTCCCACTCCCCTGTAACCCCTATGTTGTGTTCACAGTGTTCCGTGTCGAACTCTCCTGCACCGGCAGACTCGACTCCGACGTCACAATACTGATGCAGCTCAACTTAACAATAAATTCCTCAAAAAACATCACAGTTTTAAATTTCAAACGAAGGAAAATGTGCTACAAAAGTAAGAGATCAAGTTTCAGATATTTCAAAGTTTTTACTGTTTAAGTATGCTAGGAAAAGGGAGTGGGATGGTGTATGATCCAGCACAGGAGTAACACAGTGAATTTTGGGGAGGATTGGAAGAAACCAGGTAAAATTCTGCCCTTCAGAGAGGAATAAGGACCTTTGGTTAAAGCAGAAGCTGATGAATGAACAACTTTCCCCAAGAGTTCCACTGCACTGACTGACCTTTTAATAGATATGTAACAAAGAACACTTTCTCTCTGTTTGGAAAGAAGAAATCAGTTCCCTCAAAACTGCCACATTCTGAGAATTCAAATTGTTCTGAAAATTACCAAGAAAATCTACTTAGTTTATAAATTGTGATAAAATTGGCTGTTTAGTGAGTGTAGGAGGTGTTAGTCTGTTAGATGTGAAGTACAAAATGATCTTTGGAGATAATCCAGATTTTGGAAATCCTAAATTGACTCTTCTGTGTTACCCCTTGGGAATCTGCAAGCGTGATTTATTCTTGGATTGTTACTGTTTGCTGTTGCTACTTCCTAGAATTTTCCTAGGATTTTCTAATATTTTCATAGGCATCAGAAGAAGATTATTTTGGAGAATCCCAAGAGCTGTGCCCTCCTTAAAAATGCCTGTGGTGTTCCACTCCTAGGCAGTATTTTGGGGATTGCCACCTATCTCTTTGCATGCTCCTCCTGCCTCTGTTCAGCTTACCTGGAGCCTTTGAGGACTTTCCAAAGAGGGGTTTATCACTTTCCTCCAGTATAAATATCAAAGGATGAGCTCAGGGAAGGTGTGGATGGAAGAGCCAGCCATGCCTTGTGGCACATGACATTGGGATACTCATGTTCCTTGCATTAGGCTTCAGGAAGACCATTCTTAATTCAAAGTGTGTATCTCATAGTAAAATGGAGGTCTGGCTGATAATGTTGATGTTTTTACCTTTATTTCGTGTTTTCCTGGGTATTTTTTCAAATACTCCAAGTGGGGGAAGTCAGTCCTGCTGAGCCAGTCACAGCTTAGTGAGCTGTGGATGTGTGATGGAGCTTTCCAGAAGCACCACACAGTTCACTGGGGGTGAGACAGAGCCATTGCCTGAACCATGAGAAGTGCTCCTTACAGAGATCTCGTTTCTGCAGGTTCATAAAAACAAAAAAATGGCTTTGTTTGGTGTGTGTTGATGGGTGTAGAGCATATGGGGGTTTCTGATTGAATTTAATGCATAAGTTAGGAATATGCAGGAACTTGCTAGTGGTTTTGCTCAGGGCATTCCTGATAGTTCCTACTCAAGTTCAAAAAAGGGATAAAAAAAGAAAAACTCTCTGATTTTTCCCTCCCTTGGATTACTTTTTCCTAAGCTGCACTGGCTTAACAAGGAGTGGGAAGGGGCTGTGCTGTTTTGGACACAACTGAGAGCAGGAAGGGAGGTGTGCAAGTGGGACTGTGCCTGTGCAGCTGCAGAAATCCATGGGATTCCCTCAGCTGCCTGCAGATCCTCAGGAGAGGTTCATCTGGAGGCATCTCCTGCATTCCCCAGGTTTGCACTGCTCCTCTTGGTAACCAAACTCAGAGTAAACTTAATGAAGATTTACCCACTTTCTAAAGGACTGCTACTCACATGAGCTGTGTTGTCCTCCTGCCTTTACTTGCATATTCATGAGTATTTAAATGGACATCACCTCTTCCATCCTTCTGTTTTAACTCTGTGACTCCTGACTGGCATCAGCTGAGAAGGCACAATGCCTGTGGTTGCATCTCTGACCCCTTCCTAGGGTGAGCAACATTAGACTGGAGCCAGGATTTCCTCTAAAAGATCAGGGTGGTCTTGACTGAACATCCCAGCAATGATTTTCTCTCCTGTAGGAACTGATTCTGTGAGGTCTTTGTTTGGTGCTTTAGCAAACACATTCTCTGCACCTCTTCTTTCTGCTGCTTTGGGCATTGGACAAAGCTGCAGGGTTTTACAAGGATTCAGTGGGTTCAAGCTTTGCCTTCCTGGACATGTGTGTCAGTGGTGAAATACCTGACCTGTGTGTTTCAGTGTGATTTTAATTCTACCTGGTTAGGTATTTAAATGGAAATGTGGGCATTAGTGTAGTCTTTGAATCAGCTCTTCTCTTTGGAAAAGCAGATCTGTTTTTCCATACCTGAGGCAATGTGAAGGGCTGCAATAATAAATGTACTCCAAACTTAATGGCTTTCTCTCATCTCTTTAGAGCTTGAACCAGAAATCAAATCTCCAACAGCTGATAAAAACAGCAGCAAGGCTATCTGTAAGTAATCCTGAGTGTACAACTTGAGGTTTAAAAACTGAAAAACTTTTTATGTGCTTTGATTCCACATCTTTCCCTATGAAGACAGTCCCCAGGTAGTCTGTACTATACCCAGTATTGCAGTGGGTTTTTGAGAATTAATTGTTTTAACTGGTGAAGAGAAAAAACCCTATTCCAAGTCTTGTAACAACTTTTGTATCACATCTGAGGGGCTCTGGTTTCTGTACATGACTCTGATCTATTTTCTTGACCTTAGGACCTGTCTGGTTTGCTGTTTCAATTTATCACTATTGAAGGAATAGAATGAGGTAGTTTTCTTTCCTCCTCTTCTAGCTGGAAATATCATTGGCTGACTGTGGCTCCATAATACCCAGAATAGGAGTGTTTTTGCCAAAATGCTGTTGGAAAGAAGTGGGAAAGAGTGCTCAGTGCTCTCTTACCTCCCACTGTCTCTTCCAGGGCAGTTGTTCTCCAGGATACCTTATAGAAAATTGGGGTGGCTGAGGCTGCTGCCTCTCCCTGCTTCCAGCCCCTCTGCTTGTGTTGCCATAACAAACTAACAAAATGTTGTTTCTTGGGGGTTTTGTTTGGGGTTTTTTGTTGGTTTTTCTCCTTTTTGAGAAGGGTTCAGTAACTTTCCACATCTGTTGCAGTTGATCCTGTAAATGCAGCTCCCACCACTTCGACCCGGGTGTTCTATATCAGTGTGGGTGTGTGCTGTGCTGTGATCTTCCTGGTGGCAATAATCCTGGCTGTCTTGCACCTCCACAGCATGAAAAGGATAGAGTTGGATGACAGGTATGTTCAAGCTTTCCCAGTGTGATTTTGGGACATATTTACTCAGATTAGTGGGAGTTCAGTCTCAAAATGAGCACTCTGTGGTAGTTTGCAATTTCTGCTCTCGATGGCGAGCTGTAGCAGATACTGCCTGTGTGGGGTTGTGGTGAGAGCTGTGCTGCAGAAAGGCAGCAGTTGCAGGTGCCTGTTCATGAGGTGGAAGGGTTGTTCAGGTTTTGCCAGAATATCTGTGTAGAGTGGAAAGATTCAGACAGAATCAGATCTGCAGGGATTGTCAGGGTTGAAGGAAAAATTGACTTGGGCACACTGGAAAGGCAGGCTGGGAGAGCTGGGGGTGTTCATTCTGGAGAAGAGAAGGCTCCAGGGAGACCTTAGAGCCCCTTTCAGTGCCTAAAGTGGCTCCTGGACAAGGGCCTGGAATGCCAAGACAAGGGGGAATGGCTTTCCACTGCCAGAGAGTTTTTACCTTTATTTTACCTTAGATGGGATATTGGGAAGAAATTCTTCCCTGGGAGGGTGGGGAGGCCCTGGCACAGGGTGCCCAGAGAAGCTGTGGCTGCCCCTGGATCCCTGGAAGTGTCCAAGGCCAGGTTGGACAGGGCTTAGAGCACCCTGGGACAGTGGAAGGTGTCCCTGCCCATGGCAGGGGGTGGAACTGGCTGGGCTTTAAGGTCCCTTCCCACCCAAACCATTCCATGCTTTTATGTGATTGGATGAAAACATTTGGGTTTTACTGACACCTGCAGGAGACTGAATTTCAGTTTTCCCTACTTAGATCGATTTTCCAGTATTCAGTTCAGCCTTAGGGCGCAGTCTGAGCATTACAACTGCTTGGTTATAAAACTGGCAGTGTTGGACTTTCTCAAATATATTTCCAATCCAGAAAAAACGTAGCACATGCATGGAAAATGGAGTTGTAACATGAGTCCAAGGGCATTGGAGTGGGGATTAAACACTGAGGAGAAGGGAGACTGGAAAAGCAGGTGGACTGAGGCTGTATGAACAGCCTGCATCAGATGCAACTGTTCAGGAGCAGGCAGTGTGAAACTGGATCCTTTGGAAAACAGCCTGTGGGTGGTCACCCCTGTGAAAGGATATCTTGAACTAAAGGATATCTTGAACTGCTTCTGTGCTGCCTGCAGCCTCATGGAGTAGTTTTATCTTTTCATCCTCCTCTTTATCCATTCATCTGTTCCTTTCAGTTTTCTCCCTGCCATTCCCTCCCCTGGTGTCCCCAGCCCATGTGGCTTTGGCAGTGCCACTGCATTGAGCAGTTGTGGTTTCTCATTGTAACCAAATGGACTTGTCAGCCTTCCTCAATTCCTTTTGCCTGCTTGTCCAATGGAGGGGTTTTAATCAGCTGAAGGTATTAAAGGATGTGCAACTTGTTTCAATTCAGAAAGGAAGAGCATTCTATTTATAGTGTGGGATGGTGTCATCTGTGAGGTTTTGAGGTGTCCAGCCCAGCAGTGTGATCAGATGTCCTCCCCTGTACTTTATTGTACTGGGTTTCTGTGGAGATACACGGTAAAAATCCTAAAAAACCAACTGACTTTCTGTGAAGATAAAGCTAAAAATCCATCTAATGTTAGTGCTTTGTGGTTTGCAGGTGTTACTAATTTGCTCTGAATCACTGTATATCCTACTGATAAATTCAGGGGGCTTTCCCTGACAAGATGATTTTCAAGGTCTCTTCCAACCTAGACCATTGTGTGATTTTATGAAGTTTGTGCAGCTCCTGGGGTTTAGCTCTTCTTTAGTCTTCTGTGATGACTTATTTTTTGAGCTTGAAGGGGCCTGGCCTGGCAGAACTCGATGTACTGCTGTGTAAAAGCTGTTGCTCAGGCAGTGCCAGAGCAAAGGCAAAATGTGCCTGAAAATCAGGAGGTGTGGGGTTTGTTTTGAACAAACTCACCAAGGGAAGCAATAATTTCTGATTTGGTTGTGAACAATAATCTCAAACTGTTTCTGTAAAAGGTTCCTGAATGGAATATGACAATGTCATTAGGGTTAACGACCTCCCAGGAGCAACAGAGCCTGGAAAACCCACTGGTGCTCTTAATTTCAACCCCCAGAACTAAATAAAACCGAGGAGGGTTGTTAACTGGAAGCTCAAGCCGAGTTTACAGGCTGCACATGGATTATTTAGGAACATTGTATTGGAAGTCCACAGCAAATGCTGCAAACCTCACAGCAAAGCCACTGGAAAAATGCCAAGGAAAGCTGGCATGGCTTAACAGCAGGATAATGGGAGTCATTAAAGCAAGAAGGCATGGTTCAAATAGCTGACAGAATATGTAAGTGAGGAAGCTCAGGAAGTGAGTTAAACCTAAAAACCAGAATGAAGCCAACCCAAAAGAGAGTTTTTCAATCTTGCAACAGGCATTAAAAGAATAATTCCTTCCTCACACTTGCCTCCAGCCAAAGGAATCTGCAGGGCTAGTGGGTGATCAGGTTACAAAAGGAGTTTCCAGCCAGAGCAAGAAAGGAAATGCAAGTTGTGCCTTGGTGTTTGATGTGGTGACCATGCCAAGACTCTCCTTCCTGGGGAGCTCGCTGCAGAGTGGATCATACTGAGGCACCTCGTGGATGCAGTAGTGGAAGCAGTTCAAATAAGCAGTAGTTGCCAGCACCAAAGAATATTCATTCAAAACTCTGAAGGAAGTTAAAGGGGAGGAGCTAGACCAGCATCTATGGCTTTTAGGCTCATGCTAAATGCTGTGCTGGAGCCCAGCACCTGGAAGACTGGGAGTGTAGGAATAACTGTAAAAAAAAAGGTTCCAGGGAGAGATTGAGAGTAAGTTTGTATTGTGAGATTCAGTAGATTCTGTTCCAAAGAAAAAATTCAGTGGTTAATCCATGGTTGTGCTATAATGGATTTCTGGTTTTTAAAGGAAGCCTGGCTTGAGGGGTAGCAATGGGCCTGGAGGGCATCACCAGCCATGTCTGACAATCCTACAGGGGTGGCTGGCCCTGCTTGGCCAGTGCTCAGCAGCAGCCCAAGAAACCTTAAATGTTGATTGTTTGGCAAAGCAGAGGTTGTATCCCAAACCAGTTTCCTCTTTGTCCTCCCAATAGAGTCAGCAGTGGAGAAGCTTTGAAGATGGATCAAAGGGGGAGGATGTCGGTGTGTGTTTGTAGGGGAGAACATCAAAGAAGCTTCTGGCCCTGCTATCTGACCTGTTAGCAGGGGTTTTGGTCCATTACAGCTGCAACAAGCCCTTTTTGTAGGGTTTTGACTATGAAAATAAGACAGAAGTCAGCCTGCTGTGGTTTAGGCTGTGGTTTACCTGTTTCATGGATACTCTGTGGACCCCTGATCCTTCTGCCCAAAGAAAGCATCTCAAAAAGCACATTTTAGGTAGTGCTGGAAGGGGTAGCAGGTACCCCTAGGGAGGAGAGTGACAAAGTAGGGTAGAGCAGTTTGGGCTGTAAAATAGAGCCCTTGTCTGAGTGGGACATCAGTGCCATGAGAGAAATGTGTGCAAATCTTTTCTGGAATATAAGGATTGTTCTTGGTGTGACAGCATGGTTCTGGCAAGGAATGTTTTGTCACTTTGATTATTCCAAAGTGGGGAGAAGTACCAGAAGATAGAGCAAGTTCTGGAAAGCAAATAGGAAGAAGCTATTCATGCTTAGTGCCAAGATTTTTGAGCCACCTGAAATACATTCTCATGTGCGAGAGACTTCAAAACTCTGCTCTTTTAAAGTCTTGCCTGGAAAATCTCCTGCTTTTGACCTCGACAGGTTAATTTGGAATGCGTTGGAGTGGCAAGCAGTGACGTTGATGTGCATTTTTGTGTCCCCACAGCATCAGTGACAGCAGCAGCTCGCAGGGGCTGTCGCAGCCCTCCACGCAGACCACGCAGTACCTGCGGGCTGACACGCCCAACAACGCCACGCCAGTAACCAGTAAGTGTTAATCTAAGCACAGACCCTCCTGCCACGCTGCTGTGGTGGCAACTGCAAGAGAAGAATGTGAATAATTCTCTGGCTCTGTCACTTTGCTTCTTGAATTCACACAGTGTGTGTTTTATCCATCCACGCCACAGTCAGGAGTGAGGTCGGGGGGATGTGTGTGGTTGTATGAGCATGAGGCTGTGTTTGTCCCTTGGGTTGTTCTCCCTGCACCCAGAGCAGTCAGCCAGCCAGACTTCACCAGTAGCTGTGAAGCAGCTGTGTTTTAACACTGGAAGAGCCTGCCTGGTGCAATCCAAGCAGAGGAGAGAGAACAGGATGTATCCACCCAGCCCTGGGATCAGTTACTAAAGCAGGTGATGCCGTATGCATGAATCCTGATGGTTGTGTTATTCTTGTCATCTCCTGTTGCTTACAGCTTTGCTTGAAATGATACAAAATAGCTGAAGAGAGCAGTGAGAGAAAGGAAGGGTGGCTGCAGTTTAGGTACTGACCTGGTAACTGATACCACAGGATCACAGAATATCCCAGCTGGAAGGGAGCCACAGGGATCATCCAGTCCAACTCCTGGCCCTGCCCAGACACCCCAACAATCCCGCCCTGTGCATCCCTGAGAGTGTTATTCAAAGGCTCCTGGAGCTCTGGCAGCCTTGGGACTGTGCCCATTCTCTGGGGAGCCTGCCCAGTGCCCCAGCACTCTCTGAAGGAAGAACCTTTTCCTGATATCCAACCTAAACTCCCCTGACACAGCTCCAGCTGTTCCCTGGGGTCCTCCTGTTCCTGGTCACAGAGAGAAGAGCTCAGAGCTGTCCTTTGGGAGGAGCTGCAGACTGGGGTCAGGTCTTTCAGTCTCCTCCATGTTGAGCAGACCAAGTGCTCTCAGCTGTGTTCTGAGTCAATTCTGTTGTTAGTGAATGTATTTATTACCTGTGGAATTTTTACTCCTCAAATTATTGTCTGGTGGAGGGCTATCCTGGCCAGCCCTGCTCCAGGGAAGGGACTGTTGCAGCTGGAGGGAAGGTGGCCAGCATAGGGACACCCATGGGGTTTTTTTTTAAACCAATAATAAGACCCCAAAGTCTCTCCCATTGTCCTCTGATGGCACTTGGTGATAGTGACTGTCCCATCATGAGGGAGCACAGCAGAAAGGTGATCATTACTCTCAGCCCTCCTTTTTTCCTTCCCATGTGTGGAAGCAGGTGTTTACCTGAGGTTGAACTGCACCTCTGGGAGAGATTTGGGCTCACTTCTAAATTGTACTGTATCTCCCTGTCCTGGGTTGTCCCTAAAAGAAAACAAAAAAACCTACCAAAAAAACACCCCAAAAATCTTATTTGTCATCTGAGTTCATCTTTCCCTTTTGTTAAGAGCTGCCTTTAAAATGTATTTGGTATAAGCATTAATTTAAAAACAGACTTGTAAAAATTTTATATATGAAATGTTAAAAAAATTCCTTTCACAGAGTTTGGAAAAGACCTTATCCTGCAAATTATTCTAGAGCTGGTTTCCCTCTTGTCACCTGAGTCCCTCCCCAGCCTTTTTATTTTCCGTCTCTTAGAATCACAGAATCATTTAGGTTGGAAAAGCCCTCCCAGATCATCAAGTTCACTTGATGCCAGCACTGCCAAGGCCACCCATGTCCCCAAGTGCCACATGGCTTTTAACTCTCTCCAA
>VXBC01007034.1:133976-181006 GCA_013399945.1 Ploceus nigricollis
TCCCCCTCCCCCCTGTTCCAGGGGAGCAGAGCCTGACCCACCCCAGCTGTCCCCTCCTGTCAGGAGTTGTGCAGAGCCACAAAGTCCCCCCTGAGCCTCCTTTTCTCCAGGCTGAGCCCCTTCCCCAGCTCCCTCAGCCCCTCCTGGTGCTCCAGCCCCTAATCCAGCTCTGGAGCTGGATACGCTCCAGCCCCTCAGTGTCTTATCCCAGCTCAGGTTGAGCTCCTGATGTCCTGTCAACCTCAGGCTTTTTGTTTGGCTTTCCAAGTCGCTCAGGTTAGTTTGGCTGAGTTCCACTTGCTGGAATGTTGTCCCCCAGAATCCTCTGGCCAAGGGCAGGTGACCAAGGGTGGTGGTTCAACCCTCCTCACTCTGCCCAGTGTGGTGGCCACTGTGCCCAAGTGGCACCTGTTTGCTGGGGCCAGCTCTTGCTTCACAGTGTCTCTTGCCTGCCTTGGGACACCCCCAGTAGCACTGGAAATGGTGAAAATTAGGAGAAGAGAAAAGGTTGGGTGTGAGAAAAAAAGCAGGATTGACATTCTTGGTCATTTCACAGTTGCATAATTTTGCTTTCGGTAACATTTAAATTTTGAAGAAAGTATTATCAGAGTAATTCTCAAGATTTCTCTAATAATTCATATACATGTACAAAAATATTCTGGGCTTTCTGACTCTACTGTTGTATCCAGATGTCTGGAAGTGCCAGAAGAGGGCACTGGTAGTTTGTTAATGTCCTGCTGGGGTGAGGCATCTTCCCAGCTCTGAGTTTTCCAACAGTCTCTTTCCTCCTCCTGAGGGCAGTGCAGTGTTGATCACCTTCACTACAGGAGTTAATAATAAAAGTTGTTTGCATGACACTACAGAGAATTCCTGTGTAATTTCTTTCCCTGCAGATGATTATTCTTGGGTTTTTTTTTGTTGCTAAATACTATCATCTTTTTAAAATGAATATATCATATTTTTAAGATGGTGCTGCTCCCTTGTGTGTGGAGCCATAGGTGGTCAGAGGTGAAGCCCTATGCCTGTTCTCATTCCAAGGGTATTTATGTTGGATTGTTTGGCTCTGCTGGCTCCTCAGGTTATCCCACATTACGGATAGAGAAGAATGATCTGAAAAGTGTCACTCTTATGGAGGCCAAAGCTAAAGTGAAGGACATAGCCATCTCCAGGGAGAGGATCACCCTCAAAGACGTCCTCCAAGAAGGTATTTACAGCACTCAGACACTTCATTCCTACAACATGCTGTAGATACACAAATACAAATATATGGATATTTATTTACAGACTTCTCTGAAATCACTCCCAGATGATGTTTCTGATCTTCATAGGTCTGGTGGATGGGAGGAATGATGAGTTATGTTTGCATTTGGGGTGTGGGGGTGGGGAAAGCAGCTTCCAGAATTAATTAGGCTGGGGGAGTGACCAGGTGTGCTCACTAAGTCATTGAGCTTGTCTGTCCTAATAACCTGCTCCCTGAAATGATGGGTGGCTGAGGGGAAGGGTAATCACTCAGGGCTCTCAGTGCCAAGGTAACTCACTTTTGGGAGTTCCTACAACATAAAAATCAAAGCAAAACCAACCCAAAGCCCAGAAAAACTTCAGTTGTCTAATGTGGTGTCTCAGTTTGATAACTTTGCTTTGGAAATCTAATTGGCAGATGCAACATTTACGGCCCTGATATAAAAGATTCAGGGACTACCTGGTGGTTTTCATGGAATATTCTGGTTGGAAAGACCCACAAGGATCATCCAGTTCCTGAATTGTTCACTCTGTTTACTGTGCACTTTGAAAGTGTTGATGCACAACATTAATTGATTCTTGTTGATACTGAATTTGAAAAATAGGCTTAAATATTTAGTTTTCTTTGTCATTCACCTTTACTGCTCCAATTTCAAGTCTCTGTTCCCTGGGAAATCAAACTTCCCAAAGCTGGAGATTGGAAATAATCATCCTTTGGAGGCAGAATGCTTTGTGTTAGTCTGAGCAGCAGTGGAGGATGTTCCCATTCTTGTTCAGTGTGTGCCTCTGAACCTCTGGAGTGGCAGCTCCTTGCTCACTTCCAGTGTGGGCTCTGCAAAAACCTTCCTTGGCATGTGGGATGTGCTCTGTGTTCCTCTGGGCTGCCTGGAGCTGGGATGTTGGGAGTCACCCATGACTAGAAGTGACTCAGTGCCCCAGCAATGCTTCAGATGTTTAGTGGCAGGGCTGCCCTGTTCTGCCAGATGAGGCATAAGGAGCTGTTGAATGCAGTTTGGACCCAGTTAATCCTGGGATCTCGTTTCTTAGCCTCCAGCTGTTACTTTGAGTCAGAACCTTCAAAACTTAATCACAGAGTCATTAAGGTTAGAAAAGCCCTTTGAGGTCATCGAGTCCAAACACTCCCCCAGCAATGCCAATTTCACCCATGTCCCCAAGTGCCACATCCACATGTCAGAGGACTTAGAAGACCTGACCAATTTTAGCTGAGGATCATAGTGGTGTTGAGTCTCAGCCACTGAAGAACAAAAGAGCTTCAGAGGGGCAGAAAGGGATAAAGTAAATGCATGCATGGAACTTTTTTACAGATCTTGGCCACAGATTCATTATAAACTTCACGTAGCTTCCATAGCTTCCCTGCTTTTACATTTTAGATACATATATTTAGGCACTTTCTCAAAGTCTTCAAGAACCAAGACAGGAGGAATTTAGTTGCTGTCGAGTAATTCACGGTGTTGTGGTTGCCTGAGAGTCTCCTGAGTTCAGCTGCTGCTTAGTGAGATTGCAGTTTGAAGACCCCTGTTAGGCAGGGTTTTCTTGCAGCCCCAGGGTAGGTGACAGAAGTGTTGCACTGCCCCTGTTAAAGGTACTTAGAAACAAATAAGACCTCTATTTCATACTGTCAAAGATGTTTCTACCTAGTCAGGCAGGAGGAATCCTTGAGAAGGGGCTGTAATGCTGGAATAGACTGGTTGGAGATNAACCTAGTCAGACAGGAGAAATTCCCAAGGAATCCTTGGGAAGAGGCTGTAATGCTGGAATAGACTGTGTGGAGATGATGCACACCTTGGTGCAGAAAAGTGTTGCCAAGCTGAGCAGTAAAAACCAATTAATTCTCTGTGTGGTACCAGCTGTTCTCAGCCCAGCTCCTCAGAGTAGCTCCTCTTCCTGCAGTAGCATCAGTAACATCTTGTGAATGGAAAAATGCTGGAGAGTCTGAATGACCCCCAAACAAACCCAGCACCTTCCAGCTGAGGTGAAACTTGTGAATAATGTGATGCTGGCTATTTCAAAGTGTTCCCTGTGTGCTGGCTGGCCAGAATTGCTGTTTCCTTGTGAATGTTTCCAAAACAGCTTGGTCCTTGTGAGAAGTGCCTTGGCTTAGAATTGCAGACTGGGTGGGTGAGAAAAGGGAGCTGGAGTTCTTAGTGCAGGGAGTTGACTGAAGTGCCACAAATAAACCATCATCATATTGATATTTAATTTCACTGGGCTCTGCTGCTATCACTAGTTCACTCTCATGCTTTTCCCCTTAAGTTTTATTTTTTTTTTGGTTCAGCATTTCCTGCCTGTAGTTGTGAATCCCCCTCGTGCTGGAGAGGGATTGGCTTCTCTCTTGGTGACTTTTTAGGGTTTGGAGACACTTTAACTGCAGGCATTCCTCACTTTCTGCTGTGAAAGGTACTGTTTGCTTAAGATACTCCTAGTGTTATCAGTGTTTCTTAACCACACTTTACTGATTGGATGTTCTGTTCCTAGGCACGTTCGGGCGCATTTTCCATGGAATTCTAATAGAAGAAAAAGACCCCAGTAAAGAGAAACAAGTTTTTGTCAAAACTGTTAAAGGTATGTTTGCATAAAGGAGCAGGTTTGTGTGCAGGTGTTTGAACTGTGCTGCAGGCTGAGGTGCCAAACCTGGCTTTACAACAACTCCCTTCTCCCCAAAATATGCAAATGATGAAAAGCAAAAGCAGTTGGGATGCTTCCTTCAGCCACAGAGAACAGCAATCTTATATGGAAGAAAAATGCATGTGTTCTCCACCAGTGCCTTCAGGCATCACCCTTGAATACTTATGTTTATTATTCTTCTAAGTAAAAAATTATATTGTTTATTTTCCTCAGCATGTCATTGTCTTCCCAGTCACAGCCTTGTCCCCTGCAAATTGCTGAAAAACACCTGAAATGTATCTTAAAAATCTTTTACAAATGCATGGCTGTACAAAAGACAGGGCATAGTTTCTGCCTTCCTTAAGCTTTGCAACTGAAGTGTGAGAATTGGCATTTAGAGCTGAATTTATCCAAATACAGCACCTGTGTTCAGGAAATACCTTGAAATGGGGATATATATATATATATACCTTACAGACTTAAGGAGCAAGGTGGGGGTAGATGAAAATATTGCAAATGTCCTGCATGTCTGTCAGTGTATCCCATGTGTATATTACAAGTATCCTGCATGTATCCCTGTGTTTTATGTATCCTACATCTATCCCTTCCTCTGCAATCATCACAAGTTCTCTGGTAGCTCACAAAGGTTTTGCCAAAATCCCAGCACAGTGGTTGTTTTACCACTTATTTTTGTCATTTCAGTTGGGTGTCTTAGTGCCTTTGGTTTTTCATTTGACAACTTCTTTAATTCTTTTTTTGCAAAAAAATAAGTGTCTATAAGAATTTCAACACATTCTGCTTTTTTTTTTTTTTTTTGGCCTGGCTATTAATTTTTGAAGATACTGATTGGGAAATGGTGAAGCTGCTGATTTTTGTTGTTGAATCTTTCTGCTACCCGTTTATTCTCTGCTGCCATTAAGGAAAATATGTTGCTTGAAGGGAGAAGCCACCTTGGTCTGTTTCTGACACAATCAGATGTTTCTGGTGCTCTTCTCTCTCACATGACATAGAATCATGGAATGAATCATGGAATGGTTTGGGTTTGGGGGGGGACCTCAAAGCTCCACCCCTGCCATGGGCAGGGACACCTCCCACTATCCCAGTGCTCCAAGCCCTGTCCAGCCTGGCCTTGGACACTTCCAGGGATCCAGGGGCAGCCACAGCTTCTCTGGGCAACCTGTGCCAGGGCCTCCCCACCCTCCCAGGGAAGGATTTCTTCCCAATATCCCATCTAACCCTGCCCTCTGGCAGCTTAAAGCATGTCCTGTCCCTCCATCCCTGGTCCCAAGTCCCTCTCCAGCTCTCCTGGAGCCCCTTTTGGGGGCTCTAAGTTCTCCCTGGAGCCTTCTCTTCTCCAGGTAAACACCCCCAGCTCTTCCAGCCTGGCTTCTCTTATTTAAAAACCAAAAAATTTGCTTCTTTCCAGTATTTTGGGTATGTTTTCTGAATTCTGTGTTCTTCTGTTCCCTTTCCCTGCCAAACAGTTCTGTCTTTTTTTATTTTCTTGGCTCTTATTTAATAATAGTTCTGAAAAACTTAGCCCTTGGCACACAAGCCACTTTTTATAGCATTGAATTAAACAACATAACATTTATCAAAAGTAATCTTAATTTAGCTGCCTCCCATGACCTCTTATTGAATTGCTTTCCCAAAATGGGACTTCCAATGCACTTCTAAATCCATAATTCTCCCTTACAGTGGCTTGTGTCTGTGACACATTTGTGTCCTATAGGAGAAAGCTCTTCCCTTTGCAGGGAAGGATTCACTGCAGTGAACTGGAGCATGGTCTTCAGGGAGTGATGGCATTCGTGGGATCACTGTAGAGAATTTCCCAGCATTAAAAAGGATCTGTGTGTAAAAAGTGTAGAGTAGATTTTGCTGATACTTGGGCTTGGGCAGCAGAATTTTGCAAGGAATAAAACCTGTAACATCCCCTCTCCTCACAGCAGTTCACTTGCAGTGCTGATATTACTCAGCTTCATTTTCACACCCTGGCTGTTATTGCAGTGTGTGCGGCTGGGACATGTAATAAGTTGGGAATTTGATCTGGTTGGAAGAACAAACCTGCAAAAATTCTCTTGTAACCAGAGTTTTTCCTTGATCTCAGTCATTCTGTGGCCACACACACACTGCTGTTCTGGCACAGGCAGAAGCAGGGCAGGACCATAAAAGCTTGATGGGTATGAGAACCATTAAACTGACTTAAGTATCACTTTGCTGAAGGCAATAAAGCCTGAGGGTCATGGAACATAGACAAGGAATAAAGGCTTTGTCTGTAGAGTTAAATTATTCCTTCCCAAAAGTATGAGCTGCTCCAGAACTGCTTTGTTTAACCCAGAGGTGCACTCTGAAAGTGATAAAATGAAGTCCAGTGGTGCCCCAAATGTCAGGAAACAATGGGGAGTGGGGGTGGAATATCCCAGATCTTTGGAAAATGTGAACTGAGGTTTTTTTAGTAGGTACCATGAGGAACAGTAACCTCCTTGAGAGAAAAAACACCTCTTTTTTCTCACCAGGATTAGAGCTTGGGAAACTGAAGACATTGTTCTGACATTAGGGGAGTTGTTATGGCTTTAAACCTGGAATTTCAAGAGAATCCTGGAATCCCAGAATGGTTTGGGTTGGAAGGGACCTTAAAGCCCATCCATGGACACCTTCCACTAGCCCAAGTTGCTCCAAGCCTTGTTCAACCTGGCCTTGGACACTTCCAGGGATCCAGGGGCAGCCACAGCTTCTCTGGGTAACCTGTGCCAGTGTCTGACCTCACAGGGAAGAGTAAATAAATAAATTTTTAAAAATTATCTTCCTTATGTCAAATGTAAATCTACCCTTTTCCTGTTTAAAATGTTGCCCCTTGTCCTGTCCCTGCAAGTTGTGATCAAAAGTCTGTTTCAGTCTTACAATCCACAAAAGGGTGTCCTTGGAAAATTTTCTCTTCATGCTGAACCTCCCCAGCCCAACAAGTCTTACAGATGGGCCAAGAGTTTGGGTTTGTTGGCTGTTAGGAGAAGAGCTCTGTGTCATCAGGCAGGTGTCAAGGTTGTGCTGTTCAAGGAGTGGTTTCTGAATGAAAATCCATCAAGAAAAATCGTGCCCTAAGTGCCTGTCACAATGAACCTCTTTTCATGTGTCCCTTCTTCAGCTGTCATTACAGCTCCATACCCTTTTAAGAGGGGTTATTTCCAATAATGTGGACAGAGGGAATGTGCTGTCAGTTTTCCCATTTCCTGTGCTGGGGAAGGTGAATGTTGTGGCTGTTGTCCTCATCAGGCAATAGTTATATCTGTGGGTATTTCCTGCTCTGGAGGGAAAGTGATTGCAGCCTTGTCAGTTTGTCCCTTCCCTGTATTCTTTCCCTGTGGCTAATTGTTGCCCCTGAAGGATCAAAAGCAGCAGGTAGTTGACTGCAGTAACTGCAGCAGCCCTTCCCACTTTCCTTCCCTGATGTTTCCCAGAGCTCCAGTGAGATGAAGAACATTGCTATAAACCAGGAGAGTGAAAACAGGATCCCTGATTTCTCTGAACTTTGTGTTTGTTCTCCTTAAGTGATCTGCTCTTAAAGGAGTCAGTAATACATGAAAACTGGGAGAGCTTGGGCCTGCCTGAGAGGTGGAAGAGCCCATCCAGAGAGTTTCCTGGAACATTCTGTATTCCCTGTTGTCTCAAGCTGGGGTAGAACTATTAGGTCAGACTCTCAAACAGGAAGTTTGAGCCTGATTAAGCTATATCAGTGCAGGGGTTGAATAGGTTAGAGTCTTCTTGTTCAGCATGATCTGACTGATTCCTCATCCGCCACAGAATTTGGGGTCTTTCATCTGAACACTCAGTGAAGTTATTGAAGTACTTTTGAAGTGATTCAGTGATTACTTGTTCTGTAGCTCTTAAATTGATGGGGTGTAAAAGCTGGAGATCCTTCTCTCGAAGTCTCAACACCACATCTCTTATAAAGACTGGCTGTAGGAGAATTTGTCCCTGGGTTTTACTCCAGATCCTTAAAAGAGTTTTTTCTTTCATGGAGCTTTAGTTCACTCCAGAGAGAAAGTTGTAACATGCCCGTGGCAGTGACAAAGCTTCTACATGCAGGTTCATGAAATAGATGAGTTTATAAGGTTTTTTAAATGCTGTATCATCTATCTCTGGGTGTCTGAGCCTTCTGATACGAGCAGTGCCTTGTGCCAAGGAGAGCCTAAGAGGAAAATGAATCTCTTGGTTTTCTGGAAGCTCTAATAACTTTGGACTGTAAAGATCCCAAGCTCTGGGGAAAAGGTGTGACTTGTTCAGGCTGTCCTACATCCTTCATGTTGGCCATACAGTGGTTGTGTTGTCTTTGCATTTCCACTGTGTTCATTTGCTAGGCAAAGTGCTCAAAGTCATAGTTACTTTCACACTTAGACATTTCAGTGGAAAATTTGCCTTCGTTCTGTCTTCAGACAGACACTGATGAAGATTGAGGATGTGTGTCATTGCCAGCAAGAACAAGGATATGTTATCTAGAATATCTGGGATTTTGGAATCTTTGGATCAACACAGCCTGAACAAGTTCTTTGTTAGAAAGATGAGAGACTTAGCTGGCATTTGCTTTCTTCGTTGTGTTTTTTGTTTTACAGAAAAATTGTGTTATGAGGGTGGAATGCTTCACTTTCCAATCAGAGGTTTCCAATCCCTCTCAGTTTTGGGAAGTGTCTCTGATGGCATGTTTCTCCAAGCTGGCATTACGTCTTTTGCCAGGGTTTAACACATCCCTCCAGCCTTTCTGGGGAATCTTTTAAATCATCTGATGTCAGAGGAGGAAGAAAACACACAGGTTTCACCTTTGATTTAAAGAACACATTGTTTAATGGTGCTTTTCCTGTGAAGGAGAAAATTCTTAGCAAAACAAATGGAATTGTGTTATTCCAGGAACATATGAAGTGAGAGTGAGCTGTGCAGAGCCCTGACTCATTTAGGATGTTCTGGCCAAGGTACACTTTTGGTAAAAACAACGCAGTGTGCTGTTCAAGATAACCCGGCTGCTCCCATTTCGTGTTCTAACCACTTAACATTTTTCTGGTGTACAAGGAAGGAGTGTTTGGAAACAAACTATCCATGGAAAGCACTGGAAACAAAGTCAGTGTTGACAAAGGTCAGCTCTTTAAACTTTATTGTTCTACCAACTTTTAATAACGCTTTAGTTCTGTCATCTTAGGTCACTAAAAGGCTTTCAGCATTCTTGGCTATCCCTGACATTTTACTATTTAGATTTTTAAAATTTATTGCTGGTCTAGTTAAGAGGAGATGCCCCATTCCTGGAAGTGCTCAGGCCAGGTTGGACAGGGCTTGGAGCATCATGATCTCGTGGAAGGTGTCCCTGCCCATGGCAGGAGGTGGAGTGAGATGAGCTTTAAGATCCTTTCCAACCCAAACCATTCCATAGTTGCAAGATTGCTGACCCTTCAGGACTTCATGCAGTTGGGAAGTGTAGGAATAGAAATCCTGAGAATTCAGGCCGTGCCAAGCAGGAGAAAAGTGGGCACATTTAGGGGGTCTGAATGTGGACAAGCAGCTCTGTGTTAAACACAAGGTGAAGGTTTCTTGTTCACACTAAACAGGTACCAGAACTTGGAGCATCCACAGTTGTTCTCAAGGGGTCATGTTTTAATTGATGGAATTTGCCATTCTAGGCAGTTCATTCTTAGAAAGCAAAGCCTTGTGAAAATAGTTCTAAGTTTAAGGTTGTACCTTAAACATACAGTATTTGAATTAATTGCTCAAAAGTATTTAATCTTCCAAAATCAGAGTGCAGGATCCTGTTTCTGAAGAATATAGTTTATTCCAAAAAAATAAACCAAGAGTTACTGCTCATCTGAGCTAAAATCTTGAGTGTCTTTAAAAAGGAAGACACTTGAATTTAAAGAATTTGGGCTAAGTAGCAAATTTTTGAATATCAGCCTAAAAATGCACTTCATTTTTCATTTAATCCTAGTTCCTTAGGAAAATACTCTGAGACATCTAAAGCAGTACAGTATGCTTCAGAAAATACTGAGGGGATGATTTCCAAAGTATTGTACTATATAATTTAAAGATTTATTATTCCATATGCTAAAAGATACTCACCTGCAGGACACTTAAATTTGCATACAGTTAAAATCTCTACTTGTATTTCAGTTTTATTATGTGCTGTCCCTTGACCTTTGGACCAGGACATCAGTCATGTCTCTCTTTCCCAGTTTCACTTTGCATTTACTTAACACTTTCAGGTTCACTTTGAGTTGAATGGATTATTGAACAAAGAGCCTTTTACTTCCTTCTCTTTGCTGCTGCTTCTTGGATTCTGGTGTTACTGTTACACAGGGAACTAAGACTGTCCCCAAATCCTGCTTTTCTCTGCCCTTTTCTGTGGTTTAAAACTGCATGTGCATTTGTAATGTAGGAAAACCAGAATAGCATTCCCTATTTTAGCAGTGTCATGTTGACTCAATCCCAAGATTTATTAAAATTAGGCTTGGATCTGTCAGTGTGAGCTGCCTTGCTTTGCAAAATAAATCATGTGGTTGATACTTGATGCCTGGATACCAGGATTGGAAGAGAAATCCTGCTCTCTGGAAGTTTTATCAGGACTAAGTGCGGTGTCCTGTGCTGTAACCACCTCCTGCTGTGGTTTGGAGTGCATGTCTTACCTTTACAGGAGACTGGAATTCTGTAGGATGCAGGGCTGCCTTGGGAAGCAGGGGGACGTTGATTTGTGGAAGTGATGACCTGAACACCTCCTGCAGCTCCAAGCTGCAAGCAGGAGCACAGTGTGCTGTGCTCAGTCCGTGGCAGGAGGAAGCACTGGATGCTCCACTTGGCTCTGTCTGACTCCTGGGGCCTCGAAACTTTAAATCTGAAATATTTTTTATATGTACTTTCCCTTCTGCCTATGAAAAAGCAGGTTGGATCATGACTTCTTGCATTCCTTTAGCATCCTTCTGGTGAAGGAAAGTTGTAAGGTTACCTGCTGGGAGCATTAAAAATGTCCTGTGCAACAGATGTGAGCACAGGCATTGAATTACTTCCAAAGACTCGTGTAGAGGGGTTAAAGCAATACTCAGGCATGCATTCTCTTTGAACTGGGGTGGAATTCTGCCTTGGGAGCAGTTTTACCTAATTAATTGCCATGCAGAAGCAGCAGTAATTAACAAGGATGTGTTGATACTGGGAGCATTTATCACCTGGAGCTGCTCTAGTCCTGCACTCTAAATTCCTGTGACCACTGTGCCTGCTGTGTGGCTGTCACCCTTCAATAACTGGAGCTTGTGCACTTTGTCATGGGATATTTGGCAAAGCCCACAAGGCTGAAAAGTAATAATGGTAATAGAAGCTTGTGAAAACAGGCAGGTGTGTATGAAATGGGCTGTGTAAATGTTGTGATGTGGGGGAGCATGACCTTGCAATATGAAGTAGGAAGAAGTTCACAGGGGAACAAGCCATTACAAATGGTCCAAAGATGAGAAAATCTGCAGCTAAAACATATTCTTAAATATTGAGGTTGGAAACATTCATCAGAAGCCTTGGAGCTCCTGGCTGTAGCATTTGCAGAGCTGCTTCTGACAGGAGTCGTGAGAGAATCTGCTGTTACTGCCTGTAGCAGGCTGTGAGAGGGTTCAAATGTGACTTAGTTCAATTTTGAAACCTGTGGTTACATGGGTTTTCAGGTTCTGCTTTGTCTTCTGAAGAAACAGATTTCAGTGACCATTCTACAATCAGAAGTCTTTTAAATGGTTGTGCTGCCTGGGAGGGGGTTGTGGTGAGGTGGGTGTCAGTCTGTTCTCCCAGGGAACAGGGGACAGGACAAAAAGAAATTGCCTCAAATTGCCCCAGGGGAAGTTTAGGTTGGATATTAGGGAAAACTTCTTCTCAGAAAGGGCTGTCCAGCCCTGCCACAGCTGCCCAGGGCAGTGGTGGAGTCCCCATTCCTGAAGGGATTTAACAGACGTGTGAATGTGGCACTTGGGGACATGGGTTAGGAGTGGCTTTGGCAGTGCTGGAGGAATGAGTGGACTTGATCTTGGAGGGCTTTTCCAACCTAAAGGATTCTGTGTCCTACTTAAGCTGTGCTTTGCAATTTTGAGGTTCTGGGAGGTCTGACTTATAAAGTGACTCATGAAAACATCCAGCTAATCAGTTCCCCACTGCAATATCCAGGTAATTGCTGCTTCTCATCTCTGCTACGTCCTTTGGGGTGTGGAGTGGCTTTTCCTGGTGAAGCAGAGCCTGGTGCCCTGGAGCTGATGAGTGGCTGGTCTCAGAGCAGGCAATTCCCTTCAATTTAGTGTCATCACAGAACTTCCCCAAGATCTTTTCACCTGATGATTCATGTGATTGATGAATGATAATGAACAAAGATTTTAAAATACATTTTTGCAGCTGGATTTTAAGAAGTTGGTAAAAATGGAATAGGTGTTTTTTCTTCCCATGAACCAGGCAGGGCCCCAGCACATCCCAGCACAGAGGGATCAGGCTCTTCTGTAAAACCAGCAGTGCCAGGAGCCCCATTGTGCCTGGCTGCATCCAAATCCTGTGATATCAGGAGATAAACCTGCAGCTCCATCAGAGCTTGGAATCCTGCCTTGTTCTTGCCCTGGGCCTCAGGGCAGGCTTTCACAGCCAGGCTTTTGGGTAGAAGCAGGGCTTGGAGAGCATCTTCCTCTCTGGAATGCATTTACATCTATCTCAGTCTTGGTTTTAAGCACCTTGTGAAAGTTGGACCTTTTTGGTCCTAACTGAGCATCTGGAATATTTCTGGGTGTTAAATCTTCCTCCAAACTTCCCTGAAGTTGCTGCTCTTTGGTTTCTCAGCTGTTGGTGCATGATCACCTTATGGAAATCTGGCTGCTCCTCATGACTATCCAACTGCAACTCTATTCATGGCTGAGCACTGACATGTTCTTAATCACAAATAATGGTAATTCCTCAGTTCAGCTTTTTTCAGGGCTTTAAGGAAGTTTTGCAATGAGCCCTTGTTGCCTTGCCCTGGAGCACTCAACTTAAATTCAGGGCTGTTCCTGGTGCCCAGATTTAATAAATGGGAGACTGTGACCTCCTCAGTTGTGTCTCCAAGTAGCTGTTGTAATTTCAGAGGTTTCTGGCTCTGTGGGAGGCTTTGCCCCCCTCTCCCCTTTGTAGCTGTGTGTGTGGCTGTGCTCATATCCAACACCTTCACGGATCCAGGGCAGACAACAGGAGCTGCAAAAGCCCGTGGGCATCCCGTGGGTTTGACAGGATCCTTCCCCTGTTTTGTTTGAGTGGCTGCACGAACGGCTCTGAGAAGAAAACAAGGTGTGTGTGCTTACATGTAGCACTCAGGGATTGACACAGTTTGGGGAATTTGGGGTTATTCATTGGCCCATGCAGGAAGATGAAATCTGTAGGATTCATCTCAGTGTGTCCTTGGAAAAAGGTCTCAGCAAGCTGGGATTGCTGTGACACAGCTGTCACTGGCTTGGCTCTGGGACTCTGTTTCTCTTATCAAAACAAGAAATGGTGGGTTTGCTGGATTGGTTTTAAGGGTTTTTAGTACAGGATGCTCAGATTCACCAGGCCCTCACAACAGAAAATGTAATATTGCCAAAATCACCTTCATCCTGGTCTGTGGAGGTGTGTGTGTTGCTTGCTCAAAAGTGGTTATAGTCTACTAAATGTGACAGAGTTTGTTTAACTGAACTTTTTCCTGTGTAACTGATGAAAATAGCCTTAAAAGGAAACCTGATTCCAGTGGGGACTGTTGCAGTAGCAGTATTTTGGTGTTCTTTTCTCCCTTTTGACACGAATCACTCCAAGAAGTGGTGATTAATATTGTGTTTTGAATTATATCTAGTACAAACCCACAATAATCAAATTGTGTGGTGGTTCTAAATTGGCACTGGTCTCAACTCAGGGGAGGATTAGCCTTGAACACTATTGTTTGTTCTGAGTCTGTTGAATTTGTTGGTGTTGGGTAAGTTTTTTTCCATGCAGAAAACAAGGAAATAATATTGATAAGCAAACACAATATGGATGGTGGCACTGTTTCACAAGATAAGGTTTCAGTTTCCTTATATACTTGCCTGGGAGTCAATCATCCTTTTGGATCAACCACTACAACGTGGAGAGAAAACAACAGAACGTCACAGTGACCTGCTGGAACCTTCCCTGAGTGCTGGAAAGGGAAAGGCTTCGGCAGAAGAGTCACCATGAGGAGATGAATGGGTGCATTGTCCAAACCAGCCTGACTCGTTCTGTAGATCTTAAATCCACTCTTAAACAATCTCTGATTTAAAGCTTCAAATTATTGCTTGGTGGCTCTTATAATTAAAAGCAAACCAGTTCAGCAAGCACAGGGCCAGAGAGTGTGTGAGGATTTAATCAGCTTAAACTCACACCCATGAATCTCTTTCCTCCCATATCATGTGCTGGGTGAAGAGATTGAGGTCTTTGGGCCCTGTAATTACTGCTGTTACACCTGAAGCTCTGTACAGGTAACCTGCTCCTCTGACTTCTCACAATCTGCTTTTCCACCTCTGTTTTTAAGGCTGGCTTTTAGAACTGCCTGATTCAATCATTCAGGGCTGTGTAACTTTGTTTTAATGTAGGATCTTGGTTTTTCTTTCCTCTTTCCAGCCCTTTTTGTCTCGTACATAATCAAAGTCACCAAGTGTCCAGCCCACAGGGGTAGGACCTTCTCTTTCTCATGCTTCTGTTGGAGTGCAGACCAGAGACTTCAGCTGACCATGGCTTCAGTGTCTCCTGCACTGCAAGAACCTGTTCCTACCATCCCCACATACAGAGTTGTTACCAAATAGAAGGGAATCATAGATTTCTTCGTGTTGGAAAAACCCTCCAAGACCATTGAGTCCAACCATTCCCCCAGCACTGTCAAGGCCACCACTCAAGTGCCTCACCCACACAGATTTAAATCCCTCCAGACTTAAATCCTCAACCAGTGCCCCAGGCAGCCTGTTCCAATGTCTGACCATTCTTTCTGTCAATAAATATTCCCCAATATCCAGTTTGAACCTCCCCTGGTGCAACTCGAGGCTGTTTCCTCTCATCCTGTCCTGTTCCATGGGAGCAGAGTCTGACCTCCCCTGGCTGTCCCTTCCTGTCAGGGACTTTGCAGAGCCAGAAGGTCCCCCCTGAGCCTCCTTTTCTCCAGGCTGAGCCCCTTTCCCAGCTCCCTCAGCCTCTCCTGGTGCTCCAGCCCCTTCCCCAGATCTGTTCTCTTCCCTGGACATGCTCTAGCCCCTCAATGTCCTTGTAGTGATGGGCCCAAAAGCAGTGACTGATGCATCCCATAATATACCACAGCCATAATTGTCACTAATTTAGTGGCACATCTGAGCTTCTCTAGAGTGCTCCCATCACTCTTCACTCAGCCAGAGTCATGTTTTCTTTTGCAGGGCTCAGGCTCAGTTAGGAAAGGGTGTCAGGGCTGCACAGGAGCAGGATCAGACCTTGGAGGAGGGAAGAGAGCAGAGGATTTCTTGCCCATTCTTCCTCCCAGGGCAGTAAAACCTTGGCTTGACTCATCCATGACATGTAAATTCCCTCTAGTGCAGCAAGGAGAGCTCCTTGCTTCTGGGCTGTGCTAGGCTCTCCTGTGCCAGCTCCCTGCCAGAACTAGTCCCAGCATGAGGGAGACACAGAAAATGCTCCCAGGTGTGAGGGGGGTGGGATTGGGAAAGCTCTCATTGACGTCTCCTTAAGCTTCCCTGGAGATTCTTGCCACCAATGTGGGGGAAAAAGCCCCAAATACACAAAGAGTGATGGGAAAGGGGTTCCAGGCACCACCTGTGCTTCTGCCCAGTGGATGCTCTGGTTGCTTTGGGTTACTGAAGTTATCACAGGTGCCTGAATTTTAGCTGGTAGCAGTGGCTTTATTTATTTATTCATTTTGAAAGGTGAGGGAGAGAGCAGCAAACAGTTCTAAGGTTACCAAGAGTCAAGTGTGTCAAGCAGAGAGCAAGGAAATAAGTAAATCTAGCCATAAAGAGCCTCCTGCCATGTGGCAGTAAACACAGCTGTACCTGAAGTGGTAACTCAGCAGCAAAGCAGTGTCCTCAGAGCACATTGGTGCTTGGGAAGCATTTGGCACATCCCACTTCTTCCATGGGCACCATGGGGCCACACTGCCCAGTGCAGCTGGCTTGTGCCTGCCCAGAAGCTGTCAGGAAGTGCAGAACCACAGCCTGTCAGCCCCTGGAATGTGCTTGATTTCCTTTCTGGGCTTCACCCCACTCCTTTAAGCAGAAATGAGCCTCACAACTTGGCCTTGAACTTCGGGGCTTTTTGTAAGTGCCATTTTAAGAAAGGAGGCAAACAAGTTCTGTTTGTGCTCAAGTGACCTTAAGTGACTTGCAGATCTGGACTGAATTTTAATTAATATGTTGATTTGTTTCCAAAGTTTATCTGTGGTTCCTTTTTCCCTCAGATCAAGCCTCAGAGGTGCAGGTGACAATGATGCTGACGGAAAGCTGTAAACTCAGAGGGCTTCACCACAGGTAGGGCACGCAGGGCTGGTGACAAATCCCTGTCACTGTGAGGTGGAAGGAAAGCTCCCTGGGGAAAGGGAGCTCTTTGTTGGGAATTCAGCAACACTTCTGTAGAATCATGGAATGCCAGGGTGGTTTGGGTGGGAAGGGACCTTAAAGCTCATCTCTGCCCTGGGCCGGGACAACTTCCACTGTCCCAGGGTGCTCCAAGCCCTGTCCAGCCTGGCCTTGGACACTTCCAGGGATCCAGGGGCAGCCACAGCTTCTCTGGGCACCCTGTGCCAGGGCCTCAGCACCCTCCCAGGGAAGAATTTCTTCCCAAGATCCCATCTATCCCTATCTGGCAGTGGGAAGCGATTCCTATTTGTGCTCTCACTCCAGGCCCTTGTCCCAAGTCCCTCTCCAGCTGTCCTGGAGTGCTTTAGGCCCTGAAAAGGGCTCTGAAGTCTCCCTGGATCCTTCTCCAGGCTGGACATTCCCAGCCTTATATAATAAAGGCCTTGCCTAAAATACAGGAGTAACAGGTTTTTGGTGAAACATACCTAAAATGGAAACAAAATGAACCTGCCCCGCTCTCATCATTCCAAATGAGCTGTTGTCCTCCCTTTTATAAGTCAAACTTTTTAAAAAAAGTCCAAAAAGCTTTTCTTCCCTACACTGCCTCTAAAGCTGAGACTTTCATGGGTCTCCAGAGCTCATGGATGTGCCACCTGGCTGTGAGAAATTTTCAGGAAAGAGTAAGAAAATTCAAAATTTAAAAAAATGGTAAGTCATTGGTGACTTTTACTAATGGTTTTCAATGGAAAATACAGGTATTTTAAAAAGTGATTAATGGAAATTGAAACTGTGTCCAGTTTGATTTGAATTTCTGTCAATTTACATATTGATCTATATATAATATTATATATTAGATTTCTAAGGAAGATGTGCAGAACCACTGCAGTGTGGGGGTTACCTGAGCCACAAAAGGCTTGGAAAAGCCCTTAAAGTGGCTGATTCAGAACTAAAATTTTCTGTTCTGTCACTTTGCAGCAGATCAAACATAATGTTCTGACTTTTTTTTGCTCAGCTGATGTAATGGAAATATATGTTTTATATCTGTAGTTGATTTAGAATGCTGCACCTCCCAGTTTAGGATGTAGCACTTCTGTGTGTTCACCTGTATTCACAACATTTATGTTAGCCCTCTTGGACCAAGTGAAAACATTTGGAGGGTTCTTCATAACAGGAAAGCAGTCAAATATTTCAGTCATTAAAAGAAGTACTGTCTAGGGCTTTAGTTATTTGGACACCTTGTGCAACTCCTAATACAAGATCAAATGCTTTTCTTCATGTTGAATTAATTTTATTGCTGTGTTTAGGAATCAAACGTATTTTTATCAAATTTCAGTTCCATAACATTAGGAATTTCTCTGTCTTCCAGGAATCTGCTGCCTATCACTCATGTCTGTATAGAGGAGGGAGAGAAACCAATGGTGCTGCTGCCCTACATGAACTGGGGGAACCTTAAACTCTTCCTGCGACAGTGCAAATTGGTGGAGGCCAACAATCCTCAGGTACCCTCGGGCATGTGGGACTTTTGTGCCCATTAAACCTCCATTTGCTCTGGCACCTGAGGTTGTGCCACCAGAGGAATGGTTGTGGCACTCTCCTGTTCAGTGTGATGGCAGGAGAACTGCAGAGGTGGCTCCCCAGCAAGTGTTTGCCTTGTTTCCCACCAGGAAAGCATTCCTGGCTGTTTGTCCTGGGTGTTCAGAGGGCAGGAAGCTGTCACCTCTCATTAGGGTAGGAGCTCAATCAATGCATCCTAAAATTATATCAACAAATAGAGAAAATTGTGGATTAAATTAAGGAAAATCTTGTATGGAGAATTTTCAGACTTACTGATACTACTTTTGGTATCCCAAGCTATAAATACAGGCAAGATTTTAATTATGATGGGACTGTGAAATTGCAAAAGGAGCTGAAGCAACAGCCTTTGATACTGGTTTTGGAGAGCAACAAGGATTTTGACTGTGCTGCTGCCTGGAAATTAGCTGGTTTCCAGGGAAACAAAGTGGAAAAAGGTGTGGGAAGGGGTAAAATGGACCATTATTGCCTATGTCCACTTCCAATCAAAGGAAAAGTAGGTACAAAGAGTGAGGCACTTGCAAGATGGAAGTATTTTCCCTTGGCACATCAAAAAAAAGTTAAAATTTAGAGTAGGGCACCATCATGAGTGCCCATAGGTGGTTGTGTCTGTGGGGACTGGAAGGGGAGGGGGCACTGGGGCACAGCAAACCCAGTAACCCTGCAGGTACTGGGCTGAAGGGGCTGATGGCTGCTGCTCTGGGCTCTTGCAGGCGATTTCCCAGCAGGATCTGGTACACATGGCCATCCAGATCGCCTGTGGGATGAGCTACCTGGCCAGGCGGGAGGTCATCCACAAAGACTTGGCTGCAAGGAACTGTGTGTAAGTACTGTCCCCTCTGCAGCTGCAGCTGCCTGCACTCAGCCTGAGCTCTCCTTCAAAATGCAGGGTTGGGGTCACTGGTGTAGTCAGTGAAGTTGTTTTTCTCCAAAGCAAGAGGAACCAGGAGTCGTGGTTCTAAAGGACGCAGAGCATCCTCTCTGTAAATGCTTCAGCTGGGTTTGTCTATCACTTTTTCAAAGGCTTGAGAAGAATTAAAGCTTTCCTTCAACTTTAATAAAAACTTGGAATATCTTTGATAGTTTATCAGTGGATAGATTTTTGTTTGAAGTTGGTTTTCTTCATTTTTTCTCCTTAAAAACTGAGTTAAAGACTTTGTTCATTGGTAGATTTCTTAGTTGCCAAATGATGGATAGATACAAGTGGAATGGCAGGAATGCCAGAGGGGAGTTTGAGATCATCTTCAGGCTGGAACACACTCCAAAATGTAGAGATGGAGGTGTTTGATGGCCTTCTAGGAACCCAGTCACTCAGTGACCACCATCTCTGCTGTTGTGTCCCGTAAGGATGCTCAGTGTGATGGGGTTCCTGATAGATCCTGTTCCTAATTTCTATTGCTTTTCCTCACTGGTGAGCACACTGAGGAGGAAGTGGGACCACAGGAGACAGAGATCACAAACATCAGGGACATCACCTGGAGCTTTATGTTTGGAAAGAGAAAGAGGTGCCAGTAGCCAAGGACTTTGTTCCACCAGCCCCTCTTTGTTCCCCAGGTTTGTTCTGTCTGGGTGATGAAAGGCTGGGAAGTGCATAAGATCCATGTCCTAATTTTGGGAAGGGAGCCAAGATTCCAGTGATCTTGGCAGGTTTAGGGGAGGAAATGCTTGTGGTCTCATGTGCCCATGGCACAGCCAGGTCCAGTTACAGTGGACATGAGAATTACACAGGTCAGGGCTCTCTAATCGCTGGGGCATTGAATTTGTTTTCAAAGAGGTCTTCTAGGAATTTCTCTGAACTCTTAAAAATTACTAGATAGGAAAATTCCTGTTGTGTAAATTGTGAGGATAATGAACTGGCCTGAAAGTGCATAGAATTAAATAAATAGGTATCTGAGATAGTAAAGAGGGAAACACACAGATAGAGCATTTATATTTAATTTTTCTCATAAAAATAAATAAATAATTGGCAAGATGAGAAGACAACAAAAAACAATTTGTTACAATACCCCCACCCCAGTGTTCCCTCTGTATTTTTGTCATACAGTGTTGAATCCAACATCTTTTCCATATTCTGAAGTCAGCTGTTCATGAGAACACTGAACTTTATTGCACACAGTTTTAAGTTCAAAGAGGTTGAATCACACCCCAGAGGGGGCAAATTCTCTGTGGTATTTTGAGTCATCTTTTCTTGATTAAAGTAAGTTTCCCTTAGTACCCTACTTCTGACAAGCATCAATATCTGTTGTGGAGGGAATAAACAGTTTTTCAGCAGATGGCTTGATCAGAGACGTGCTTCTGGACCACAAAGGGTTGCTTAAAGGTATTACTGGCTCTTTCTTTGCTTAGATCTGTTGCCACAGGGCCCCAGCTGGGGAATAACTAGCATTGACTCCATGGTTGCAGAAGGCTGATCAATAGCTTTATTATATCATCTTACACTATATTGTACTATACTTATTAAGAAACTCAGTAACCCTTACAGCCAGTCCTATACAGCTGTGACCTAACTGGTCAATCCATCCAAACACCATCCAGTGTCCAATTAAGAAATCACCCTTTGGTAAACAAATCTCCATGACACATTCCACATGTGCACAACAGCAGGTGCAACAAGTGTAGATATGAATTGTTTCTCATTCTTTTTTCTGGTCTTCTCATAGCCTTCCCCAGGAAAATGCCTGGGAAAGTCTGTGCTTGCTCTGTGACCAGAGAGCTGCTGGCACAAGATCTTTGCCTCATTATTGCCACACAGGTACTAGAGCTACAAAGTGTTTATTTGCTCTGGTAGGGGATCTCCAAAAGAGCAGGAGTGACTTGAGGCAGTTACTTGTTTGCTTTAAGGGTATTTTTTTGCACTTCTAAGTGTTGGGTTTTGTTTAATCAAGCCTGCTGATTTTTTTAGTGCTTATCAGTTGGCACAGTGATAATATTTGCTAATCACAGAGTAAGTGTGTCTTGATGCAAGAGAGTGCCAGTGCTTGAGATGTGGATTAGCAGTCCCCAGTTAGATGCTGAGTGTGGACCTTAGGGCTGGGCAGAGCTGTTGCTGTGAGGCTGCTGGGGTTGCTGACCCTGCTGTTCTCTGTGCCCCAGCATCGACGATGGCCTGCAGGTGAAGATCACGGACAACGCGCTGTCCCGGGACCTGTTCCCCATGGACTACCACTGCCTGGGGGACAACGAGAACAGACCAGTCCGCTGGATGGCTCTGGAAAGCCTGGTCAACAATGAATTTTCCAGTGCTAGTGATGTGGTGAGGTTTTTTTCCCCTCCTCTTACATTTTGGAAATGTGTTTTGTTGACATTTTTCTCTTTTTTTCAGCTGTTGGAGAATCACAGAATCCCAGAATGGTTTGGATTGAGAGGGACCTTTAAAGCCCGTTTAATTCCACCCCCTGCCATGGACAGGGACACCTTCCACTGTCCCAGGTTGCTCCAAGACCTGTCCAGCCTGGCCTGGAACACTTCCAGGGATCCAGGGGCAGCCACAGCTGCTGCTGGGCACCCTCCCCACCCTCATAGGGAAGAATTTCTTCCAAATATCCCATCTAAAGCTGCCCTCTATCAGTGTGCAGCCATTCCCCCTTGTCCCGTCCTTCCACCCCTTGTTCATAGTTCCTCTCCAGGTCTCCTGGAGCCCTTTTATGCACCAGAAGGTGCTGTGATGTCTCCCTGGAGCCTTCTCTTCTCCAGGTAAACCCCTGAGTTCTCCCAGCCTGGCTCCAGAGCAGAGATGCTCCAGCCCTTGGAGCATTTCTGTGGCCTCCTCTGGACTTGCTCCAGCAGCTCCAACATCCTTCTGATGTTGGGGACCCCAGAGCTGGAGGCAGGGGATCATGGCACTGGATAGGTACCAGTGGCTTGTTCAGAGCAGCATCTCTACTCCCACTCCTGCATCAGCTGCTCGTGGCAGATGGTTCAGGGGTCAGTCAGGCCCTTTGTGCACAGCAGAAGTGCCTCTTGCTCCCTTCCTTTGGGAGTGCTGGCAGGGAACACAGTCAGATTCAGGGAGCTGCACGGGGACCAGTCTGCTTTTCCTAAAGTATCCCAAGTTGGAAGGGACCCACTGGGATCATCCAGTCCAGCTCCTGGCCCTGCACAGGACACCCCAACAATCCCAAATGCTCCTGGAGCTCTGGCAGCCTTAGGGCCATGCCCATTCCCTGGGGATCCTGTTCAGTGCCCCACCACCCTCTAGAAGTCAAGGTGAACATCCATTATTCACCTTGTTCTCTGTCTGCTCAGCACAGATCTGGTCAGGCACAGCTTCCCTTGATAAATCCACATTGGCTGTTCCCAGACATCCCTGTGCTTCACAGACATGGGAGTGAGCTCCAGGATAATGAGCTCCCTAACATTAGCAGGAGCTGGTGTTTGACTGTGTGGCCCATAGTCCCCCAAATCCCAGCTCTTCCAGAGGATGCCTTCATTCCAGTGGCCAGGAACCTCTCCCAGCTGAGGTGACCTTTCAGAGATAAGAGCAGTGTTGCAGTGACCTCAGCCTGTTCCCTCAGTGCCCTCGGATACATCCCATCCAGGATAGTGGTCTGGTGCCAGTTTGGGAAACTTTAGAGAAGTTCTGGTTGGTTTTTTTCCTCCATGGTCTCTGTACTAGTGCTGCAGCCATGTAAACAAGAAAAAGAAGGAAGGAAGGGAAGGTGCCAGTTGTGCTCCACATGTGTATTCATTGGAAAACACATGGGGGTTTGTGTTAGATCCAACCTGAAGACAGAAGAGGAAATGGAAGTTGCCTGTAAAAGCATGTTTTTAGAGAGCTAAATGAACTCAATCAAATGGTGATTTTTTTATTTTTACTTTTTTAAAAAAATCTGGGACATGAAAGCAATTACTGTTTGTGAGAACTGGGAAATCAAAGCTTATGTAACAGTGGCAATGAGATGTGGAATTTTATTAGGATGAGTAAATCTCATTGTTGTAACCATTTTTGAAAACTCCAGTGCAATTCAGCATCTCTCCAGCCCATTTTAACCAGAAGTCCTTTTTTCATTGCTTAGGGATAAATGCCACCCACTTTTTAACACACAATTCTAACTGCAGACACATGGCCATCTGAGTTTTGTAGAGTTCAAAAGTGAGCAGTTTTTCTGGGTGTAGAAAACACCATGTGCCCTAAATATCAGCTTTGCATCTACCTGGACTCCTTTCACAAAAAGCTGATGTCAGATGTTTTTGTGGGTTTTGTAGGAACAAACCCAGTGATCCATTGCATGTAACAGGGAACGGGTGATGAAGTCTGGTACAAACAGTGTCTGTGTCTGCAGAGATGCCATGGGATGTGTTCCAGGCTTGCTTTTTGGATGACTTTCTTTCAAATGTGTTCGCTGGCTTGAAACTTTCCCAATAATAATGTTGCTCCCCTGCCAACAGCTCTATCAGTCAGCCAGAGTGTACGAAAACAAACCACGATTCCTGCTGAATCTTAATTCCGTGTTTTTCCTGCTGTTGGACATGAAACTCTGCATCTCTTCATGCCATTTTTATGCAGCTACCTATGGAATTAGAACGGCTGTATTCCCAGAGTGGTTTTGCTTGAATCACTCTATAGCTCATCTTCATGATCACCCCCTGTCCCTCAGCACTCTTCTCCACTGCAGCTAAAAAGGGGCTTTATTTCCTTTGGTGGCTGTTTGGAGCGGGGCCACATCTGTGCCCCTGCCCTTCTCTGCCCTTCCCACCTGAAAATATCCCTTCCCTAAGGCTTGAGTCAAGGCAGTGGTGGGATTTCTCTTGATTAAAACAAGAATCGTGTGAGCCTTGCATGATTCTGCCCCTTTTTAGTGAATGATGATGTGTAACTTGAGTAGTGAGTCACGAGCGTGCAGTATCAGCCCCATCTCTGTTTGGTCTCCTGGGTCTCTGGATACCAGATAATAAATAATTTTCCTTGTACTCGGCTTGTGTGTGGATTCATAGATGGATTTTTCATCACTTTAAGCTCCTTCTGGCAAGGGTAGCCAGCTGAATGTGTTGAATGCTGATCGAGCTGTCAGGTTTACTGAGATGAAATCTCTTTTTTTTCCCCGAGTCCTATTCCTGAGCATACTCTCCAAATATACAGATGATTCGGAATAAAAAAATTATAATTTCATTTCTGATCCTTTGAATTTCGCAGACTTTTTTGAGGATTTTCGAGGCATTTTAAAGAAGTAAAATGTAAAAAAGTAAATAACAGTTTTATACAAGACAATCATTCAGTGTTCAGTATTGTTTAGATTAGGTGTTCTGTAATTTCATGTTAAAAATGCATGATTTTTAAGCACTGATATCTTAGTGCAGTAAGATTTTAAGTTTAGTTCGGCTTCGTAGAATCACAGGTTGGTTTGTGTTGGGAGGAACCTTAAGACCATCTGGATCCTACTCCCTGCTGTGGGCAGGGAGCCCTTCCACTAGCTCAGGTTGCTCCAAGCCCTGTCCAGCCTGGCCTGGAACACTTCCAGGGATGGGGGGCAGCCACAGCTTCTCTGGGCAATTTAACACCAGTTCTGTGATTTTTCATTAGCCCAGTTCATGACATGTTGAATTTGGTTATATAGAGCATTTATGTAAAGCTTTCTTACTGTGTGTAATCCTCCTTACAGCTGATTTTATGTCCTGTCTGGAGGAGTTCTGGGTGTTCAGCATGTTATGTTAATGCCTGCACTGTTCCTTTGCAGTGGGCCTTTGGAGTGACACTGTGGGAGCTGATGACCCTGGGACAGACCCCCTACGTGGACATCGACCCCTTCGAGATGGCAGCTTATTTAAAGGATGGCTATCGAATAGCTCAGCCCATCAACTGCCCCGATGAACTGTGAGTGCCTCTGCTGGGGAAGGACAAAGGTCCTGGTTTGTGCTTGGGGTGTTAAGCCAGGCTGCCCAAAGAGAGAACCAGGGCTGCCTTTCCTTGCCTGTTTGTTCTGCCTGTCAGACAAACCCTGGGGTAAACATTGCTCATGGAACTCTGGCTCTGGGGTCCCCAGCATCAGAAGGAACTGGAGTTGATGGAGCAAGTCCAGAGGAGGCCATGGAGATACTCTGATGGCTGGAGGCCCCTCTGCTCTGGAGCCAGGCTGGGAGTGTTCAGCCTGGACCAGAGAAGGCTCCAGAGAGACCTTAGAGCCCCTTCCGGTGCCTAAACAGGCTCCAGGAGAGCTGGAGAGGGACTTGGGACAAGGGGTAGAGTGACAGGACAAGAGGGAATGGCTTCCCACTACCAGGGGGCAGGGTTAGATGGGATATTGGGAAGGAATTCCTCCCTGTGAGGGAGGTGAGGCCCTGGCCCAGGTTGCCCAGGGAAGCTGTGGCTGCCCCATCCCTGGAAGTGTTCCAGGCCAGACTGGACAGGGCTTGGAGCAACCTGGGCTAGTGGAAGGTGTTCCTGCCCTTGGCAGGGGGTGGGACTGGATAATCTTCAAGGTCTCTTCCAACCCAAACCATTCCGTGCTTTTATAGCAGTTGAGCAATTTCCAGTGAACTATGTACTACTCCTTCCTGGATTGCCATGGGTTATATCCTAAATCAAGCCAGGACCTCTGGTGACAGCCCCTTTGCTCATCATTCCAGATGTCCATCCCTGGAAGGAGCTGTTCAGCATTATGAACCATAAGATCCAGAGCATTTGTCTCTCTCTGGTTGCTCAGCCAGTTTCCCAGTGCCAAATGCTGTTTTGCCTTTCAGGCTGGGACAGTGGTTGCCTGCCTGACACGGTTCCCCTGTGCTCCATGTGCCTCTGTGTTGCAGGTTTGCTGTGATGGCCTGCTGTTGGGCCCTAGATCCTGAGGAGAGACCCAAGTTTCAGCAGCTGGTGCAATGTCTCACTGAATTTCACGCAGCATTGGGAGCCTACGTCTGAAACAGCAGCAGAAGATGGAATTCCCTGCTTGGGAGAAGCCATGGCATCCATCTGCAGCTCCATGCATCCCTCGGACTCGCACACGTGATGTGTATAAAGCAACACTACAGGGAGAAAGCACTTCTTCCAAAACACTGTGCCTTAGAATGCCTTAGTAGTCTCAAGTTTTTTTGTAAGACCTCTTGGTGTTGAATATTTTCTAGATATCACTTCTGCTAAGTTAAATTGAGACCTTTTGGTTTGCCATCAGGATTTGTAAAGTGTAGAGATAGCGAACTGAAACACGAGATTTGGATGGACTTTGCACTCTGACAGCAGACACATGATTTTTTCAGAAGGGTTTATGGAACTGGTAAAAAAGTGAGGAGAGGGGAAATGAAAAAAACACACTGCAGAAAATTTTCCCTGCTTTTAACAAAATGTTGAAACTGAATCTTTCTGACCAGCTCTAGTGTTTGTACTTGTATGTATCTGGAATAGCTTTTTAGTATCAACTTCTTCTATTTTGAGACAACAGCACATTATGGTTGGATCCACACATCTTACCTTTTTAACCCATTCACAAATGTTCTTTGGAAAAGCTGGTCTTCAGGATACAACATCTCCTTTCTAAAGTGATGATGTAAAAGTGATCCCAGTTTACCTCATACAGAGAGTGGTGAAAGTGGGGTAAGAATGGTGCCTCTCCTTTCACATCAAAGGATTTTTGAGATGGTTTTATGTGCTAACTAAAGGCCTTCAGAGAAGCGCCAGAGCAGTCCCTGTGTGGGAGTCTGTCACCTCAGGCTTCTGCCCCACAGTTTCTCTTGTTCAAAAAGGTACTAGTTGTTTTTTATGGGCTTTTATGGCCTGAAATGGGCTTAAATATATAAATATATATTTGTAAAGACACTTGCAGAGTAAAGAATGTTTTTCTATTACACCTAACGTGAAAGCTTGGTCCCTCACCTTGCCCTGTGTGTGGATTGTGCAGGTTGGTGGTGGTTAGGTTGGAGTTGGCAGGAAGAGAAGGGGGATTACCTGCCTCCCAGTGGAACTGGTCCCTGAGACTTCAGGTATTATCCTGCTGCCTTCCTTAACCCAGAGATCCATTCCACCCCGGGCTGTTTTGAGTTGAACATTGCTTAAGAGGACTGAACATGTTTTTTCAGCAAAATGTGTGATAGATTCAGGCTTTTTCTATATGTAACAAAGTTACTTGCAGGATAGCTCCTGGTTCTCCTGGTGAACTGTAGGCTGCATCCTCTGCCTGGTGGCACCACAAGGAAGGTTGTGCTTCAGCACAGTGTGGGACATGAAAAGTTGCCTTTTGTCTCTCACCATCTGCAGCTGAGCACCTGCTGCCTTGAGTGTTTGTGCAACTGCAGGGGTGGGACACTGCCCTGACAGGCTCCAGAGCCATCAGAGTGTTTTAGGAGACTGCAGTGCAACTATGAGCAGCTGGACTTGGCGGGGTCATGCAGATGTGCAGCTTCTGTTCCTTCCAGAGTTGTGAACCTTGGTGAAGAAAATTAATCCTCTCTAATTAGTGTCACATGAGACAGAGCCTTGTGTGGTCTGTGTCCCTCAAAACACCTGAGCTTTCCTGTCTGTACTCCAGGGTTTGTTACCAGTGGCCAGTGACCCAAGTCTTGCCTTATCCTGGAAGGAAATTTTCCTGCTGGCTCAAGTTTGGGCATGTTGTGATGGGCTGTGCTTGCCTGACAGAATTGGAACTGGTTTTGTTTGGTTGAGTTTGGAGTGGCTGAGTCTGGGGACAGCAGCAGGGCCTTGGGTGTGTGGTCTCTCCATTCTGACCTGGGGAACTGGTACCAGTGGCAGGACTTGATGGTGACGTGGGTGTTGAAGTCAGCAGTGGCAGTTCCTGACATCCAGGTCGGTGTTCCAACAGGATCTGCGGAGATCACAGCTCTAAAAGTGAGGCTGGAGAACAGCCCAAGGTGAAAATGATCCAGGGCAGAGTCATGTGCACACAGGATGTGCATTGTGCAAGTTCTGCTCACACCCCAGGGGTGTCACAGGTGACATCTGACCACAGTGGGCTGGACATGGCTCAGGGATGTGCTGCACCTGAACCTGCTCAGCTCGGAGCTGTGGGAGCGGGAGGTGCGTCAGCTTTCCCTTCCCTAGGCTGCTCCTCCCCTGCCTTCATCTGCAGAGACTGGGAAGTGGTTCACCATAGGTTAGGGTACAGACACAGCTCTTCATTTTGGAAATTTGCTTTTGTTTAATCAGGGGTCATCTACAGGATGAGGCTGCCAGCTGCTCCACCCAGGGCAGTGGTGGAGTCCCCATCCCTGGAGGTGTTCAGAAAGCAGGTGGCACTTGATGGTACTGTTTGTTGGACATGGTGGGCTCTGGTCAAAGGTTGGACTCAGTGATCTTGGAGGTCTTGTCCAACCCTAATGATTCAATGCTTCAACCACAGGCATTCTGCTGATAGCAGAGCTACCTTGAGCAGATTCCTTGCAGGAATTTGTTGTACCTGAGACTGCAAATAGCTTTACTGCAGGGATTTTGATGCATGTGCTGCACCTTAGCTCCATGGGCTTTTGGGGAAACTCTTGAGGAGCAGATCACTTGGGTAGAAGATTGGAAAGACAAACTTTCTGGAAGGAGAACATTGTTGGTAACTTCTAGTCTTAAAGTATGTGAAAGAGTCTCAGTGTGACCTGGGGAGAGCTGGATGGAGCGTGGCTGGGAGGTGAGGCAAGGAGATGAAGAACAGAAATCTGTAGTTACACGAAAGAAGAAATGAGGAAGATTGTGGCTCCCAGGGTTTTTTTTTCTTGGGAGGGTGATGCCAGAAGTCAAATGAGGCAAGAAGGAGTAAAAGGCAAGAGGTGTTGAGCATTAAGTTGGTGGCTTAGGTGGGAAGCCAGCTGTAGGACAGGGTGGGAGAGGTTTCTCTTTGAGAACCGAGGGCAGAGTTCTTGGGTGGACTCAGATGGAGGAGTGATCGCCCTGGAGTGAAGAGAAGGATCAAACCATGGGGAGAGCAGAAGGCTGAGAGCAGACTGGGCTTCCTAAATGATGGGTTGAGAGCTGTGGAGGTGTTCAGGGAGATGAAGGGCACCTGGAAAACAACACTCGGAGAATGGCTGCGCTGTGGTTTTTCCATGTATCTCAAGACACCTTGGAGGATCAAAACACTTTCCTTGTTCAGCCTCAAGTCCTTTGTTTCCCACTATAGCTGTGTCCAGATTGGCAGCAAAGGGCAAGGCTGGCATGGCAAAAGAAGGTGGGGATGAAGGGGTGACCTTGTTTTATTTAATTTATTTTCTTCCCTGGAGTTTAACACTTGGAATCAGCACCCCAGAGTGTTCAACAACCTTTGTGCTGGGGTCTGAGAAGGCTTCCAGCTCTTCTGTCTGGAAAGACTCATGTGTTGTGTGCTCTAAACTACAGCGTGGAAAGGTCAGCTGGTGCTTGTCAGAGGCAAGTGGAAATACTGCTAAAATGGTGGAATTCCTCTCAGGGCACTGAGTTTAAACATTTTTTGTGGTAGCTGATAGATGGGAATCATTTCAAAGAAAATGAAGATTGAAAACAATAAGGAGAAAAAGGCACCAATCCAAATGCCTGTGTTAAAAGTCTCACCTGGCATGTGAAGGGTGTCCCTGCAATCCCATTGGGAAGCAGCACCCTTGGAGTGTTTTGTGCCTCACATCAGGTATTTTTTCAGCACAACACATGTGCAAATGACCCGTGGATTTTGAGTGCTTGAGGCTGTGGTAACTCAGCTTGAGAAATGCCTGTCTGTCAGTTGAATTCCTGCTGGTGCCAGTGGATTATCACAGGATGATGATCTCAGCACAGGAATCTCAGTGAGGAGCCATTGGAAGAAATTACAGAAATGTGTTTAAAATACACAAAAGAGCTCTGAGAACTGGTGTGAGGGATCCAAGTAGCTCCACTGGCACCACAGAATGCCTGATAAGGAGTCAGCCTGGCAGCTGGAATCTGTGGAGCTGCTGCTGGGGGAGTGAGGCCCTTAACACCCTGGCACATCCAGGTTCTTCCAACCAGATAAGGACACTCCTGCAGCCATCTGTGGGCTCCACACAGTGATGCTCCTGGTAATTGCTGCTTCCTCACAGGTGAGGATATGTAGAACCTACCTCTGGGAGTGCCTTGCAAATATCAGATGGAAGTGGCATTGCAGAGAGGGAGTGTTTTGGGGTGGAGGGAATGTGCTTTACTCTTGATGGCTCACCTCGTTCCTGCAGGGAGTGTGCTGTTCCTGTCCTGACCTTAGGCTGGGTCTTGCTTGGAGCAACATCTAAGTGCTGCTGAGAAGGGGTTTCTGTTGCTATGCAGGAGCTCTGAGCAGGAGGCAAGGTTTGGCTGGAAGATTTGGGGGTGTTTTGCGTCACTTTTTGGCCTGATTTGGTGCTGAGTGTTGGAGTCAGCAGAGCTTGGCATGTTCTCACATGGCTGAGCTTGATGTCCTGCTGCCAGACATGGTGGCTTTGCAGAAGCTTCCAATGAAAACATTCTTCCACTGAGAAATCCAAGAATTAGACAAAGTTAAACAAAATAACATCCCCAAGTGTGTTTTTGATTCATATGCCAGCTTCTGTGCATTCCTAGAGTGGGAGAGGCTGGATCATCATCCTGTCTCCTCCTCTCCCTCCTTTCTGCCCCCAGCCCCTTCTGCAGCTCCATACTCTCAGCTTCCACCTGGGTTTCTTAAACAGGATGTTTCAGAAACATCCCATAGCTTTGGACCTGGTGAGCTGG
Organism: Ploceus nigricollis; assembly: GCA_013399945.1. NCBI lineage: Eukaryota > Metazoa > Chordata > Aves > Passeriformes > Ploceidae > Ploceus > Ploceus nigricollis. The sequence goes on from VXBC01007034.1 coordinate 164,553, forward strand.
GTTATGTGTGGGAGAAACCCTGCAGGATCCAAGAACTCTTGCATCCATTGTGGAGCCAAAACACAGAGCAAGCCACCAGAAACCCTGGCACTGGCTGGGCTGCAAGGAGTCCCCCAGCCCAAGGAATTTGGCTGATGGGATCAGACTGGAACCAGCTGGTAAGAGAAGGATCTGTGTGGTTCTGCTCACATCACCCTGGAGATGACAAGATGTCTGGGACTTGTCCTGATGTGGGAGAGATGCAGAGCAGAGGCTGGCACTTGAGGCTTGCTCTTGGAGCTGTCCAACACCTTCAAACAAGGCATTTTCACTGTTGGAATGGGTTTGAAATCCCAATTCTGTGCAGATCCCAGGCTTGCCTGCCTGTAAAAGCCAGTTGTTCTAAGGGTGGAAGTTAGGGGAGATGGCTCCAATATATTTGTGATGCTTCAGCCTCTGGAATAGACCTGGAGAAGGCTGGAAGCTGAAGCTGTGAGTGCTGTGTGCATTTCTGCTGCAAAACTTGGATGAAATCCAATCAGAATCTCCTCTGGATGTGCCTGAGATGTGATAGCCTGTGCAGGATGCAAATCAAGTGTTACAGCCAACACATAAAAGCTGTTTTCCAGCTTACCTGGTCCTGAGACTGCTCAGCCCACACCCTCTGTGTCCCACCTCATTCCAGGCAGCCTTGGGTCAACACTGCTGCAAGCACATCTTGGTTCTTGAAGCCCCTTGCCCACAGAGAATCCAGCTGTTCTCAATCTTTCCTTTCCAGATGGAGCAGAGCTGGTGGGACTTGGAAACAGAGCTGCCCTCCAAGCCTTGTCTCTGAGCTAGGAGAAACCCAGGGGTGGATACACCTCTGTGTAAACCTCCCCTCTGGGGTCAGGATGAGGAGGTTGGGGCTTCAGTCTGGACAAAAGAAGGTTGTGTGGAGATCTTAGAACAACCTTCCAGGATCTGAGGGGACTACAGGGAAGCTGGAGAGGGACAGGATAAGAGGGAATTGATTCAAGCTGAGAGTAGGTTTAGATGGAATATTGGGAAGAAATTGCTCCCTGTGAGGGTGGTGAGGCCCTGGCACAGGCTCCCCAGAGAACCTGGGGCTGCCCCTGGATCCCTGCAAGTGTTCCAGGCCAGGTTGGACAGGGCTTGGAGCAACCTGGGATAGTGGAAGGTGTCCCTGCCCATGGCAGAGGCTGGAATGGGATGAGCTTTAAGATCCCATCCAACTCTTGACATTCTGGAATTCCATGCAGGGGCAGTGCCATGCTGGGTGTGATTCATGCTCTACAAGGAAAAGTAAATGCATTGTCTGTCTGCAGTGATGCAAATGGGACAGAGGTTGGGAACAGCTCTCTAGGAAATGCTGAAGGACAGTGAAAATAGTGTTTGATGAAAAAGGCTTGAAGGAATAGGGAAGTGGAGCAACTAAACTTGTCTTTGCAGACGTGTCAAAGTCTTAGGAGGTGGGGAGACAAGAAGCTGCTGTGGAAAGAGGATATTCATACCATGGGTATGATGAAAGGATGAGCCAAGCAGAGAGATGGTCAAATACCAGGAAGAACAGCTGTGTTGGCTTGACAGGAGGCTTCAGGCTCATTGTTGGGTAAATGTCCTGTTTGGAGCATCTCTTTTTATGTATAAACAGCATTTCATGGAGCAGCTGGACAGAACCCAGGTTTTGTTCTGGCTGATGCACAGGACCAAGTGTGGAATTAGTGGAGAACTGCTCTGTACCAGTGACCAAACTGGGGTTGAATCTGCAGTCCTGCTGGGCAGGGAAAGAAAAAGAGCAAGGGGGGTGAAAAACAGGAAAAAAACTCAATGAAAAACAAAAACACACAAAAAATCCCACAACTAAATTCGTATTTAATCTTGAAAGAAATGGTGGCTGAGGCTGCCTTGCTGAAGGATTTCTAGGAGCATCAAGAAATGGTGGGGAAGCAAGGCCAGGGGAGATTTAGATTGGATAATAGGGAAAATTTCTTCACCAAAAGTGTGGTGAGACATTGGAACAGGCTACCCAGGGTAGTAGTGGAATTCCTGTCCCTGGAGAGGTTTAAAAGCTGTGTGGATGTGGCACTTGGGGACATCATTAGAGGTGGCCTTGGCGGTTTTTGGGTGGAGTTGGACTTGATGATCCTGGAGGGTTTTTCCATCCTGTTAACTGGATGTCAGTTAACTGGAAATAGCACAGGGGAAATTAAACATGGGAAGAGGGAGTTGCTGGCAGCTTCTGTGGGATTCGTGGGAGTGGGAAACCTCTCCTGCATCTCCAAGGGGCGCTTCCACAGGGTGCCATTGTAGATTAACTACCAAATTTTACTTCTGAAGCAAAGGAGTGGTTTACTGGGGGCTGAGGAGACCATTGGCCTTGAGCTCTTACAAAACCATGAAGGGATGGTGAAAACCCCCTGAAAAGTTTGCTGGTTTGAGCCTTTCTCCAGCAGGATGGTGCTGGCAGCTGAGTTGTGGGCCCAGCTGGTCTATAAATGTCCTTTGTAGTCTGGGTGATGCCAGCAACTCATGTGGGAATCAGGGCTATCTCCATAAAAAAGGTGTTTTCAGTGCCAGCATCCAGCAGAAATCCCAGTTGTTGCTCTTGGAAGCCAAGTGAAGCTTCAGGTGATGTCGTCTCAGTCCTTCCTTCTCCAGCGTCATGTTACCTCAGGATATCTTGGTCCTACCTGCAGAGGCCATTCCTAGCTTTGTTTTGGCACCGTTGGGATGTAACAAAGAACGTGGATTCTGGGAAGAGCTGTGAGTTCCAGCTCTACTCAGCTTTTGGGAAAACAGGATCACACGTCAGAGCCGGGTTTGGGTGTCTGCAGGGAGTTGTTGTGCCCTGGGGGATCCGTGCTGGATCCTCGGTGCCGCTGCCCTGGGATGGTGTTGGCTGCTCCCCAATCCCGCCGCGATGCCAGCGCTGCGGAACGGCAGTGTCTTGGCTTTTGGAATTCGTCCTCCAAAGACTCTCAGCCAGAAAGCTCTACCTGGGAGCAACAGGAATGCTGCTTCCAAGAAACAGGAGGTCTTCCTGGGACAGAACCAACCACCCTTGCGTTGCTGCCGCGGGTCTGAAGATGTGTGGTCACCCAGGCTGGGGCCACCTCTGGAGTGGCTTCTCCTCCCTAACCCCGGTGTGGACCCGCAGAGGAGATGCTGATATTGTGCTCCTTGTTCTAACTTTACTTACCAGATACAATCCCATTCCCTTGGATGTTAAAAATTAGTGTCCAAGTAATTTTTGGAGCAAAAGTCTGATGAAGAGCAGCTGGGGGGGCTCAGCCTGGAGAAAAGAAGGTTCAGGGGGAACCTTCTCTCTCTGTCCAGCTCCCTGACAGGAGGGTGGGGCTGGGGGAGTTTGGTCTCTGCTCCCAGGGAACAAGTTGCAGGTTGCACTGAGAGATGTTTAGGTTGGATATTAGGAAAACATTTCTTCACAGAAAGGGGCAGGGGACCATAACACCCAAACAACTCCTGGTGTGGGTAAACTCTGGATTTACCTATCACTGCCATGAAATTTGTCCTCTTTTCTCCTCTCTGATCCACTCCACACAGCACCTCACATTCAGTTCCTTGCTGAGGAGTGAGTGACGTTGTCATGGAGCACTGGAATTACAGTAAGTCTTTAGGGATAAATTAAAATTAATGCATCTCCTGACCCAGGTGTTAGATCTGTCCTTTTCCCTTGTGTAACACTGGTGTAATGAGGAGTGTCCCACACTGTGGACAATTATCCATGCTGGAAAGCTTCAGCATGACTCCCAAACAAGGAAAAAAAGACTTTAATAATAAAAAGCTTAATGCCCTAAGTTGTACACAGAGGGTTTTGCTGCAAGAAAGGACTTGTGGATATTGTCTCTGAGTCTATAGAAAAACATAATTCTCTTAAAGCTCCTTTGTTCCTTTGGGTAGCCCGAGCCATGCTGGGTGTGTGTCTCTAATCTTGAAATCTATGAGCTTTAAGGAAAAAATTAAGTTAATTAAAACAGTTTTTACATGTATTGTCAGGCTGTGCTTCTGAGTGTGGGACCAGACTGCCTGGATCCACGATCACTGAAACACAGGAACCTCTTACCATTATCCCCTCCCAAAATCTGCCTAATTTGGACCAGAGCAGTTTGAAACTCTGGTGTATAGGGAATTAATATCCCTTTTCTCAACATGTCTGCTCAATAGATGCTGAATCCCAGGGGGGGAATTGGGAGCCATAGGAAGGAGAGGTGGGTGGGAGAGCACATTAAGCAGCCGCCACTCCCACGAATATATTTCCTCCTAGCGAGTCCTTGATGAGATGCTCAGGATTTGCAGGAAGCTTGAGTGCTGCCACTTCTTTTTATCTCCTTCCTGAGTCCTGGCAGAGTTCATCTGACAGTAATTGGTGACAGGTTTGTGTTTTCCTCCAGTTCCCTGGAGCAGAAACTCTCCCTTCCCTTGGCTGCTGGCGATGAAGTCATTGTTCCAAGGGCCTTGGTGGTCGGACCCCCGTGTGGAGCTTGTTGCCCCTCCCATGTACATTTCTCAGCCAGGAGCAACATCTTGTACCACTTCCAAAGTTCATTTGGGCTTCTTTCACCTGACTTTGGTGCTGGGGAGGTCCTTGGAGTTCCAAAACCTGAAGGTTTCCTGGTTTTCCTGTCCCAGCTGGCTGCAGGGCCAGAGCCCAGGTTTGGTGAGCTGATGTTGCTGCCTGTGGCAGCCACCACAGATTGGATATCAGAGCCACAGAAAACAGCAGAAAACTGCCAAATGGGGCTTTTATAACATTGCTTTAATTTGCTCCCTTAAAAATGTCAGGATCTGGAGTCCTGTCCTTATGTGAACATCTCATCGAGGTGGTGCAGCAAGTTCCCAGCCCTGAAGAACCAACACCTGGAAAACAAATGGGCTCTAATAGGGAAAATGTCTTCATTAATGTCATTCTATAAAAAAGATTTAATTAGTTTTGGGGTTTTTTCCATGTTGGAGGAAAATTGTTTTCCTTCATGCATGGCGCAGGTCCCGGTAACGCGTCAATCCTTGAGCATCGCCCGGAGCTTGGGCACCCCCAGCACAGGAAAGAAGGAAATTGTTTGTGTTTGACTGCAAAAATACAGTAATCTGGGAGGCCATATGGTGGAGGAAGCAGCTCTAAGTGTCAATTAATTGCTCAGGGTTTGTTTTTAATTTCCCAATCTCAAGTTTTCATTCTTTCCCTGTGCAGCCCAGAAACCCCCCTGTGCTGGGCTGCTCCCAGCGTGGGCAGCAGGCAAGGGATTGGGATTCTGCCCCTCTGCCCTGCTCAGCTGAGACCCCACCTGCAGAGCTGCCCCAGCCCTGGGGCCCAGCACAGGAAGGAGCTGGAGCTGCTGGAGAGAGCCCAGAGGAGGCACCAGGGTGATCAGAGGGATGGAGCAGCTCTGCTGGGAGGAAAGGCTGGGACAGCTGGGACTGTTCAGCCTGGAGAAGAGAAGGTGATTGTGGTCTTTCAGTATCTGAAAACCAGAGGAGGACTTTGGACAAGGGATAGAGTGACAGGGCAGGGGGGAATGGCTTCAAACTGAAAGAGAGTGGGTTTAGATTCAATGTTAGAAAGCAATTCTTCCCTGTGAGGGAGGTGAGGCCCTGGCACAGGCTGCCCAGAGGAGCTGTGGCTGCCCCATCCCTGGAATATCCAAGGCCAGGTTGGACAGAGCTCGGAGCAACCTGGGCTAGTGGAAGGTGTCCCTGCCCATGGCAGGGGTGGGACTGGGTGAGCTTTAAGGTCCCTTCCCACCCAAACCATTCCATGACTGCATGAAGTCAAGTCACTCACTTTGCTCAGCTGCTCTGTCTCTTGTTGCAGGCCTCCACAACCTTCCCAGGAGCTGCAAAGGGCAACTCAGAAATCACAGGAGAAGCTTCCCCAGGTCTCTTTGCTTGGAGCAGATGGTACTTGTAAGGATAAGGGGAATGTGTCCTGGGAGGGGCTGGCTTGTCCTGGGGCTCTCCTTTCAAGTGAGTTCTGCTGTCAGGACATATTTGGGGCTACTCTGAGTTCCTTCTTTGGGAATTCCATCCCTAGGATGCTTCAAGCTTGTTCTGCCTCAACCAGCAGTGAGGTGAGCAGATGTCATGGAAAAGGGATGCTTTTGGAGAGTAAAACCCACATGCCCCGGGACTGCTGGCAGGGGCTGCTCCAGGTGGTCCTTAAAGGTAAATGAGGGTGAAAAGGCTGGCAGAGAAGCCCTTTCTCCTGGCACAGGAGGACCTGGAATGTGCAGCCACCATGAGTGAATCCTGGTGGGATGTGGTGCAAAGTGGCCTCTCTTCTCCCTGCCCCGTGAATCCTCTGTAAAACGTGGCTGTGGCCATCCCACCCACCCCAGGATTTCCTTCATCAGGGATCTTTAGGGTAAATTCCTCTGTAACTGAGCCATGCAAAGCTGTCAAATGAGCTGTAAACCCAATTTGTGTGGGCCCCCCTGCTCCAAAGAGATCCAAAATTCCCCAAGCCCTTTGGCTGCACTTTGAGGAGGGAATGCTCAAGTCCTTGCATAGTTTCACACTGCTGGGCTGCATCCTGGTTCCACTGCAGAGGCTTTGATGCCACCAAAGGCTCATGAACTTGCTTGACGTGTTCAAAATGTGCTTCCCCATTGCAGCTTTGTGCCAAGCTGTCCCTGTGGGTGGCACATTCCAGCCTGGCACGCCGCAGCCCTGAGAGCCTCATTCCTTGGCTTGTCCAAACAAAGGCAGGTGGCTGATGTGCTCAGAGAGGGAAGCAGGAGAGATGCTCTGAGCTCAGCCTGAAGGAAACAAATGGGTGGGAGCTGTACCCTTTGTAGGGAGGCCTCCAGAAACAGCAAAGCTGTTGGGCAGGGCAGGGGCCTGGGCAGGGCCTGGAGAGAGGTGGGAGCAGCCAGCACAGCTCCAACGACCACGGGGCAGCTCCTCCATGTGCCCTGGGCAAACAAAGCAGCACCTGCATGGCAGCACCTGAGCCAACACTGGCAGGAGGCAGCAAGGGGTCAAGAGGGCTGGCAGGTTTCTAAGGCACATTTTCTAAGCTACCAGGAATGTCAGAACCCGGAGCAAAACATGTCTGCATTACCCTCTGACCCCAGCAAGGTGTGGAATCCCCAGGAACGAGCTGGCTTTGCTTCCTGAATGCCCCCCAGGATTCCAGCACAGCATTGGGTCACCTGTCCCTGCTGCTGTGTTCAGGGCTGTTCCAAAAGAAGATAGTCAAATAGATATTATGAAAAATTTCTTCCTGCCCAGGGAAATGGTGGAGTCACCATCCCTGGAAGTGTTCCCAAAACGTGTGGATGTGGCACTTGAGGCCATGGGTTAGTGGTGAACTCTCTGGTGCTGGTTGATGGTTGGACTTGATGATCTCAAAGGACTTTCCCAACCCTGAGGATTCCATGACTGTTGGGAGCAGGGCAGTAAGGATGCTCCCCTATCACACAGAGGTCATCAGCTTGCCTCTGGCAGAGGGATCCTCCAGGCCAGCAGCACAAAGGACAGTCACACCTGGGCTGGGAACAGCAGGCAGGTGTCACCTGCACAGCCGGGCTATCCCTGGTGCCACAGAACCTTGAGAGGCCGTGGCCTGCTGGCATCCCTGGCTCCAGGCTGGGTGGTTCTGTGTGCTCTGGGATAAGGCTGAGCTGTGGAACATCCTCCCCGTGGGGTGGCTCAGTGCTTTGTTTGCTCAGGGAGATAAAGGCTGTAAAGGCTGCCGTGGGTTGTGAGGCACGTGGGGCCGTGGCTCTTGCGCAACCCCGTGAGAATGAAAACAAACCCCAGTCCTTCCTCTTTCCTTCACCCCTGGCATTTAGTGGAAATGCTGATGGGCCTGGTTGGTATTTTTATGTTTGCTTGTTGTTTTCTTTCTGGCCAAAGTCCATGTTGCCAGAGATTTTTGGTTAAGCTTTTTCCTGGAAAGCTTTGCCGTGGAAGAGGAGTGCCCAGAGAAGACTTGGAGCTCTGTGCAGGTGCTTCAGGGGATGCACTGACCAGGGCTGAGACAGGGCCATCTCCTGGGGCCAGCAGGAGAGCTTCAGCCTGGAAGATGGAGGAAAATGTGGATGAGATCAAAACATTTGAATATTTTGAAGATCACAAGCCCAGTGGGGAACACACGAGGGAATCGTGGAATGGTTTGGGTTGTGAGGGACCCTTAATGGTCATCCAGACCAATCCTCCTGGTGTGAGTGGGGAGTTGGACCTGGGAGAAACTCAGATACCACTGAGGATATGCAGGGAGAGCTGAGGAGCAGCAAATGTCAGAGCTGAGTGACACAGTGCCAGGGTGGGGTGGCTCCCTGTCACCTGTCCCCACCACGCCCCGGGATGGAGCCGGGTGTTTGCTGAGCAGCTGTGTCAGGATGGGTCAGCGTGTCCTGCCCTGGACCATGTCCTTGCAGTGAGGGATCTCCATCCAGGGAGCCATGGGGGCAGGAAAAGGGCCTCAGCAGCAGAGGAGGTGCTGGAAAAGGTCTCCTGGGCTGGGAGGACCTTGCAGTGACCCAGAGCCCAGGCAGAAGGGCAGAGCTGGGTGTCACACCATGGCTCTGTGGGCACGGTGGGTGTTACTTGTGGGGTGCCTTGGTAGGGTGGGGTCTTCAGTGCAGCTTTCTGTGAAAAATCTCACCCTGGGCTTTTTGTAAAATCACAGAATGGTTTGCTTTGAAAGGGACCTTAAAGCCCATCCCCTTCCACCCCCTGCCAGGGGCAGGAACACCTTCCACTAGCCCAGGTTGCTCCAAGCCCTGTCCAACCTGGCCTTGGCCGCTTCCAGGAATGGGGCAGCCACAGCTGCTCTGGGCAGCCTGTGCCAGGGCCTCACCTCCCTCACAGGGAACAATTTTTTCCCACCATGCAATCTAAATCTCTCTTTTAGTTTAAAACCCTTTTCCCTTATCCTATCACTATTTTCTTGTGTAAAAATTGATTCTCTTTCTTTTATAAGCCCCTGTAAGAACCAAAAGGCTGCAATAAGGTCTCCCCAAACTTTTTCTTCTCCTGGCTCTCTCAGCCTGTTGGTGGCAGCTGCTGCTCTTCCCAGTGCTCCGTTCCTCTGCTCCTGTCCCCTCCAGGCACTGGTGACCAGCAGTCCTGGTGATGTTCCTGCTGAGAGGAGAAGGCCTGGCTCATGTTGAATCACACTGTTCGTCGCTCTTGCCAGCCCAGCTCCTGGAGGGAACCTTCTTTGTGGGGTGATGTGAAGTGTTTAAAGTGTCTTGTCAGCCCTGGGCAGGTGCTCCAGGAGGGTGGGCACAACGTGGTGGTGGCTGTCTGGACTTCATGCTGGATGTTCCCCCTGGGCCGCTCTGGTCAGACCCTGCTGCTGGAGCCGTTCCTCCAGCACAGCCCCTCCTGATGGGAGCCATGCTGGATGCCCTGTTGGACCAAAATAGAACAATGACTTCCAGGGTTTTCCTTTGAGTGTCCTGAGGGAGAACAAATGGGAAGGACTCAAGCTGGACATCTGCTCCCCTCCCATCCGGGCACGCTGGGCCAGGCCCTTGGTGAGGGTGGGTGGAAGGCGAGGTTTGCCAGGAGGGCTGGTGGTGTGGAGGGTGTGAGAGGGGGCAGCACACAGGGCCCTTGAATCCCACCACACCAGGGACCACTCGGGAGGAGAAGGCAACAGAGCCCATGAGAAAGTGCTGCCCTGCCAGCTGCTGCAGCTGGAGCAGCTCTTAGCCTGGGCACCTCTTCTGCTCTGAACCCTGGCTGGGCTGTAGAGCAGGGACTCCAGCAAACACAGTCAGCTTGGATTGGCCTGACCTGGTCCTTGGAGCTGGAGAAGGGAACTCTGGGAGAGGGAGCATCTCCTGATGTCCTGGTTAGAGGCAGGACCTCACCAACAGGGATTCCCATGGGCAGGGTGAGTTACAGGAGCCCTGGCACAAGGAGATGCCAAGGCCTGACTCTCCTGTTGGTGCCTGGGGTCTGGTGTTCCCAGCCTGGTGTGGGGGAGTGGGCAGGACCTGGACACTGTCCATGTCCATGGATGTGCTGTGCCCTTGTCCCCAGGCAGCGCTGTCTGTCCCACCTGGCTGAGCCACGTGCTTCCCTCCTGCACCTGGCGAGGCTCAGTTTGCCAGTGGGATCCTGCAGTTGGAGCAGGACACACACCAGGCTGGAGATCTTCCCAGAAAGCAGGCCACGAGCCCCACAGGGTTTGTAGCTTGTGCTGGAGCTGTCACATCCTTGTGGTTCCTCTCTGGGTGTTGTAGATCATGTTTCTCTGACCTCAGGTGCCCTCCTGGCTCTGCTTGTTTGGTGAGGAGTGAAGGTCAGGAGGAAGGCTGGTGCTCTGCTGGTGGCTCAGATTCTGAGGATCACAAGTATGTTTCTGTCTCTCCTCTGGCCCTGAGGGCCCCCAGGTCCTTGTTGAGCCCAGCCTGGGAGCTGAGTTACATTGGCAGTGCTGGGTGACCTTGGTGTTTGTGGTTCTCCCACCTTTATTTTGGCAAAAGACAGGTCCTGGCAGCCCTGCTGGCAGTGGGGCACCTTGTGCCTGCAGCAGGAATGGGAAGGTTGGCGTGCAAAGCCAGGACATGGCAGGCACAGCACATCCATGGACATGGACAGTGTCCAGGTCCTGCCCACTCCCCCACACCTGGCTGGGAACACCAGACCTCAGTGGGATGGTCAAGCGTGATGACTCGAAGCAGCTCCCTTCCTGTTTTCCATGAGTCTTCCCAGCTGCTCCCTCAAGCTGGTGCCAGCCTGGCCATGTCCCAGCCATTCCCTGTCACCCAGGCTCTTGCTGTGGGTCGGGACTGAGTGTCCTGAAGATGTCTGCCTGCTCCAGGGCTGAACCTCCTGAGCAGGGAGCGAGGCCTTGGCTGCGCCGCCGCTCTGCAAGAGGCAGCACGCCGTGGGCTCTGTCCCTGTGCTGGGCAGAGCAGGGAGGGACGAGCCCCGGGCCTGTTCCTGGCACTGCACATCTCCTGGCACGCAGGATAACCCTCCCGTGGGCTGGAGCCACCAGCAGCCCCTGCCAGGGCTCTGCCTGCTCCAGCCCCGTGCCCTGGCCACGGTGGGTCCTGCTGGGCGAGCGCGGGGACCGCGAGCCCCGGGGGCTGTGTGGGCATGGCCCAGCTCCCACCAGGGATCAGCCTGGGATCAGCCCGGGTCAGGTGTCCAGGTGCAGCAGCTGGGTTGATGCAATGTGCCTGTTCCTGCTCGGCAGGGAGTGTTGCTCACCTGCCCGGGGAGGCACATGTGCTCCATGGCTTGGCACCGCCTGCCAAGCCTTAATCTCCATTGTTTGACAGCTGGAGCGCTGCTGACGTCAATGCCATGGCTCAGGGGGCTTTTGGGGAAGAATGGGCAAGTCTCCGCACACGTGGGCTTAGCAGGAAAACATCACCCTGAAACCACAGCAGGAGAGCAGGCAGAAGGAGAAGGAGGAGCTGGAGAAAGGACAAGGGGTGCAGTGCCAAGGGACGCCGCTCCTCTGCTGACTCACAGCCCGCTCTGCCTGGCTGGGCACCATCACCGATGCAGGAAAATGCCACCCTGTGTGTCCAGCTTGCTGGGAATCGCTGCTGGATTCCCTTCCCCACCCATGCTGAGGGTCTGTATGTGCCCTTCTGATCCCATGGGGCCAGCTGGGACCACCCCTGTGGGAAGCTGGGTGTTGTCTGTGCAGCTGCTCTCCTCTCATCCTTGTCTCAGGGCCTAGGGAGGAGGTGTGGATCTGTCCCTCCCTTCAGTCTATGTCATTAAAGAAGCTGCTTGCCCCTGTCTGGATTGCACCAGCTTTGGGCATTACTGTCCTGCCTCAAGGGAACATTTCAGGATGCTCCTTGGAAGCCATGCCCATGTCACTTTTGGCTTTGGTCAACTCAGCTCTGCTGCTCTCCTCATGAAGGAAATAGGTTATGGGAACAGCACCCTGTGTCTCCTATGGACTGATCCTGCCTCCAGGAATCCACAGGTGTCCAGGGTGATCCATGTGGTACTCAGTGGCCTGGGGAATGCTGAGCATCTGTTGTTTCTCCTTGCAGGGATGGTCCAGGTCCAGCTTCCTTGTGTCTGTCTTGCAAAGCCTCACTTATCTTTGGAGCCTGGATAAAGCTCTGGAGAGTCTTGGCATGGAAATCATTGCTGCTTCCACTTGTGACCTTAGCAACACATCCTGATGGGAATTGTTCTCCAAGCTGGAAATCCTGTCTGCTCTGCTGCAGGACTCCTGCTCCCCAAGCAGCTCGAGGTCTTTGGCCAAGGCAGTCAACCCTTCCTGCAGGGAAATCACTCTTGTCCTGTGGCACAGGGCAGCCACCCCTGGCACAGGCTGCTCCACTCCCTGGGCTGGGCTGCTCTGCTTTAACATCCTTAAAAATATTTTATATTAAAAAAAAAAAGGGCAGCAACCCAGGGAGTGAGGAGACAAAAGAAGAGGAAGTCAGGAGTTATCACAAGTAGCTCCAAAGGGATATTTTTTTTTCCTGGCTTAGAAAGCAACTTGGTGGCAACTGTGCTGAAGCTCAACCTGGGTCATACCTGGGAAGTGGAAAACCCTGAAAGCCATTCCAGGTCCTGAGCTGAAAGCCAGGAGGGTCAAAGAACCCTGTAAATAATCCACTTCTCAAATGTAAGTTGTTTTCTTTTGCCTCTCACCCCTGTCAGCACAAAAGAACCTGAGTAACCCTGGAGTAAATTACTCGACACCTTGCCTTAGGTTGCCTTTGGTTATGTTTGCACCACTGGCATGGGGCTGTGCTGCTTCCTGAGCACATATTTTTGAGGCCTTGGAAACTGAAAGTTGGATAATATCCACCAGGCAAGGGTTTTAGCAAAGTGTCTCAGTTTTCACATCTCTGGGGAAACATCGACCATGGCTTGGTCCAGAGGAGGGGAAGCAGCACAAGTTGTGCCATGGTGAGTTTTTCTGGAGAAAGCTGGATTCCTCACTGCTATTAGTCAAATGCTGTGATTCAGTCCTCCCTCAGTAAATGAGGCATCCAAAAGTATGCAGGGAGTTTCTCTTCCTTGAAATTCTGCTCCAGAGGGTACATGTGGGCTGTATAACTCAAGTTTTCTGTCACAGAGATAAAAATTGCGCTTGATTATCCAAAAAGCCTCCTTTGATCACTTTTCTTAAATGAGCATCCTCTGTGTATGACCTTATCTTCTTGTCCACCTTACCCCAGGGTGCAGTGGCAAACCTCACTATTTTCTAGCTGATATTCCAACAATATTTTCTGTCTAATATTCCAGCCAAGACTTCATGTGTGCATGTTTCTGTAGCTGGGGGTGTAGGACAAGCTCTGCAGCCCAGCCCAAGCTTTGGAGACCCATGATCCGTTCTGACCATGCCAAAGGCAGCTTGAATATCAAAATAATGAACAAATCAGAGGAAATTACCATAAGCGTGCCAGGAGCTTCCCTAGAAACTCAGCTGGGAAGACTTAGGAGAAGTTTTGTGCACACCTTTAGCAAGATGAGGCTGAGGAGGAGACGTGGTGTTTTGGTTAGAAATATTAATAAAAGGTGTTGCTTTCTCCTGCAGACCTGACCCACTGCTCCAGTGACCCTGGTGTTGGCACGTGCTGTGATTTTAGCCATGACTTACAAAATTTGTGCTCACCTGAAGCACCAGGGAAGATGAGACAGGGAACTGAGTGATTGCATGGAAAAGAAGCAGCCCGGTGGCACAAGGGTGAGGGGTCAGAGTGGGGCATGGAATCCCTGATTCCATTCTTCTCTGGGATCTCTCAGCCCCCTTGTCCATTAAAAAGTGGGATCTGTGCTTCAGGTTTTCTTTTGGGCTCATCTTTGTAACCTCTGTGAGTGGTGTGGGGGTCAAGTTGCTGCTGGTGCAGCTGGGTTTGCAGAGGCTGAGGGGATCCTGGGCTGTTCCCTCTCCAAAACACCCCCAGCCTGGGTTTGGGCTGAGCCTACACCTTCCCCAGGAGGGGCTGCCAGCCTTGGCTGGATCATTGCATGGGAGGAAGAGTCACATAATCACTTCCACCACTGCATAGCAGCATCTCATCAGGATCTGGCTTTCTCCCTGAGCTACAGTGGCAGATTCCACCTCCCTGGTGGTCAAAGACCAGGGGTTCCAAACCCCTCTTTGAAACACTGATGGCCCAAAAACTTCAGCACAGGCTTGGCTCAGCTTCCTAAAGAGCTCCCATTTTTTCACTGGTCCCAAGAGCCAGGGATTGTCTGCATGACAGCTGCTTCCTTTGGGCTCTTTACCATCAAAAATCACATGTTTTCCATGGAAGAAAGGTTGTGAAAAGCTGACATCAGAGAATCCAGGGGTTTTGGTGCTGCTGCCACCCACCTTGGTCACGGGGCTCCCTCTGGGCAAAGCCTGGCCAGGCTGGGTCAGTCTCCGCTGTGACCTTGCAGATTCCAATGGTTTTGCAACATTTGTTCTTTCAGCTCTGGGAAGAGCATGGCTGGTGCTGAGAACTCAGCCCAGCCTTTCTGCTCATGGCTTCCTCCATTCTGATGGGCTCTGAAGCACACGCAGCAGGGTCCTCTTCTGTGCCTGAGCTGCCAGCACTGATCCCCCCCTGCCTCACTTGCCCGTGTGGTGGTAAGGGTCCAGATGTGGAACACAGAATCCCAGACTGGATTAGGTTGGACAGACCCTTAAAGCTCATCTCATTTCCCCCCCTGCCATGGGCAGGGACACCTTCCACCTTCCCAGGTTGCTCCAAGCTCCGTCCAACCTGGCCTTGGACACTTCCAGGGTTGGGGCAGCCACAGCTGCTCTGGGCAGCCTGGGATATGTTTATGGAGAGATCCCTTGAATGAATTGCAGAGGGCTCTGGGATAATTCAACTCCCAAGAAATGGAGGGAAGAGACAAAGAAGCATCCCAAGGAGGGAGAGGTCAGAAGGATTTTCCCATCCTTTGCTGCCTGGACCACTGAGTGTTGTGGGTCCTTGGTGCTGAGATGGGAGCCACAGGGAAACAGAGGCAGAGCTGTGGGATAGTGGAGGAGAAAAGTAACATACATGAACAGCAGATTCTCAGAACCCAGGCTTCTGAGCCTTTCTAGTAACTCCAACTTAGCTCGGTGCCCATCCGTTTCTCCAGACCAGGGGCTGACATTTCCCTGACCCCTCACTTCTGAGAAATGGCCTTTCCTGTTCGCTGAGTTCATCAGACAGAACGTTCATCATCAAACAGAGTTCATCACTGCGGATCTGTGGCTGGTTGTGTGGTTTGGGGGGTTTTTGCTAGCAGAGAATGTTTTGAGAGGAATTATCTTACTCTATAAAACCTCTTCAACCCTAAATCAGCAGCTTTCAGAGAAAAATCAGAAGATGTGGGTGAAGCTTCCCCCCTCACTCTACCCACCTCCCTGCAGATTTCCTAAATCCATGAAACTAGGTGGAGGAGGCTGTTCCTTCCTCCAAAATGCAAGGCTCAGGCTGGTTGTGCCAGACTCTTGGCCAACCTGGTTTCTGTGAGCATGAAAGACCTCAATGAGAAGCTCTCCCCACCACATCAGCTGATATAAAACCTGCTTCTGGAAAAGGACTTTCTTCCTGCCTTTTAAAAGCCAACTGCAGGGTGTTCCTGGTGGAGCCGGAATATTTTCCAAGGGCTAAATAATTATGTTTAATTAGTTTTCATTAAGGTGATGCCAATCCACCCTTCTCTTTGGAAACTCAGCTTTTGAAAGGGCTTGAAAACAATGAAGAAGGGAAAATATTGTACCTGTACCTCACCATTTCCATCTGTCATGGAAAAGAAAAGGACCACCACACTCCCAAACTCTTTGGGAAAAGGGGCCAACAGATTGCACATTAGATGTCCATCCCTCCCTGGCCATGGGAAGCCATGGAATGTCCTGCTGGGGGACACAGGGGTTTCCCCTCTGGCACCTGTGTCACACTGTCTGCACAGCCAAGCTGGCACAAAGCCAGCTGGGGCAGTAGATCCCTGGTCCTTGCCTGGCATACGACTGAGTCACGGGTTTCCATTTCACAGAACCATTGTTCCATCCAGAGCATTAAACCCTGGAATCACAGAAGGGTTGGGTGGGAAGGGACCTGTCCTTTCCTTTCCACTGTGGATGTGGAACACGGAATCCCAGATGTGGAACACAGAATCCCAGACTGGTTCAGGTTGGACAGAACCTTAAATCTCATTTCACACCCTGCCATGGGCAGGGACACCTTCCACCATCCCAGGGTGCTCCAAGCCCTGTCCAGCCTGGCCTTGCACACTTCCAGGGATGGAGCAGACACAGCTTCTTTAGAAACCCATTCCTCTGCTTGAATCTATGGTGTTTGATCAAAAAATGGTTTCCTCCAGTTCTGCCTCTTATTGGTCTCGAGTGCAACACATTCCCGTTTAATTGAGGAACTGAATTTGGGAGCACAGCCTGTTTGGATCTGCTTTTACCTGGGTGCACACTTGCTTTGGGCTTTTCTCTGCTGAAATAATTGATTTTCTTCCTGAATCCTTCCCGAGGAGAACCCTTCCTACAAGAGTTTCTTGTAAAGGTG
>VXBC01007034.1:181529-191887 GCA_013399945.1 Ploceus nigricollis
ACCATTGTTCCATCCAGAGCATTAAACCCTGGAATCACAGAAGGGTTGGGTGGGAAGGGACCTGTCCTTTCCTTTCCACTGTGGATGAGGAACACGGAATCCCAGATGTGGAACACAGAATCCCAGACTGGTTCAGGTTGGACAGAACCTTAAATCTCATTTCACACCCTGCCATGGGCAGGGACACCTTCCACCATCCCAGGTTGCTCCAAGCCCTGTCCAGCCTGGCCTTGCACACTTCCAGGGATGGAGCAGACACAGCTTCTTTAGAAACCCATTCCTCTGCTTGAATCTATGGTGTTTGATCAAAAAATGGTTTCCTCCAGTTCTGCCTCTTATTGGTCTCATTTCTACTGTTTTCCATTGAGCTCGAGTGCAACACATTCCCATTTAATTGAGGAACTGAATTTGGGAGCACAGCCTGTTTGGATCTGCTTTTACCTGGTGCACACTTGCTTTGGGCTTTTCTCTGCTGAAATCATTGATTTTCTTCCTGAATCCTTCCCGAGGAGAACCCTTCCTACAAGAGTTTCTTGTAAAGGTGGGAGGAAATAGAACCCACCACCCAGATGTCTCCACTCCCCCAGGTGTGTTACCAACACAGCCACCTCTTTGGTCCTGACCCAAGTCCCAGCAGTGGCAGGGGACATTCCCAGTCCAGAGGAAGCCATACCAGCATTCCAGTCAGCCTTTTCAAAATGCTTGCCAAGGAAGAGCACACACCCTCTGTTTGAATCCATCGAGTGTCCTGTTTACCTTTCTTCTTGGATGCTGCAGCAGATGTCCCGGTATCACCTGGCCCAAGAAAAAGGGAATTATCCATGAAGGCTTGAAAAATCCCCTGTCCTGGCACTTTTCTGAGTTGAAGAGGTGCCAGCAGCCCAGGTGAGAATTCCTGGGATGGGGATTGCGAAAGAAGCTAAAAAACATTTGAGACTTGGCACTGTGTGGTGGGGACGGCTCTGCCCTAAGGAGCTGCAGGTCTGCTTTCCCTCTTTGCACCCACACCCGCTGGCTTTGCTCTGTGCCACAGATTCTGCTTCTGTGAATTGTGGTGGTGTCCAGCGAGTAGAAAGGGACTCGGTGCTGCAGAGGGAAATGTTGGCCTGGGAACCCATCAGAGACACCTTGTGCTCCTGGACTGTCGGAATCTGTGATATTTAAGTGATTCCTGGATTGTAGAAAGTCTCTGTCTTTCGGCCCCGTGCCAGAGAAGAAGTCGTAATTGGTCTGTGCTGGTTTTCAAGGTTGTTTATTCTTGCTCATCTCTAACGTGTTCTCTCTGCCCTGCAGCAGCTCTGTCCTGCAGGACGGTGTGCGGGGCTCTGCCCTCAGTGGGATGTTACAAACATTATACACTAAAAACTACCTGTGCTGTATTTACAGTAACTGCCAATATCTGTCACCTGTGTTGGACAGTGTGTCCCCAGTCCGAACCAACAGAACAGTGCCAACACTGCAGTGAGACATGGAGGGCTTAAAGAAGAAGAAAAAGGACAAGGCACGCCCAATTTCCTCCATCTTGCCCCTTTGGACCCCCATTCTAAAAACTCTTAAATTCTACTTTTGCACCTGTGCCACACTAATCACTGCTTATATCAGATACTCAGGGCTTGTAATTCATCCTGTAAGATTGAAAACTCTTTTCCATGGACAGGGATCAGAGACAGTGTCTCTTGGGGCTCTGTACAGGGGGGTTCCTGACCCCCTGCCAGGGTCCCAGACCTTCCAGGGCAGCCAGAGGGATGTCCTGCATTCTCACACTGGACATCATGGCAGAAGCAGGAGAGGGGCTGGATTTCCCTGGGTACATTGTGTAAAGAATGATAAGCTGCTTCTTAAAGGACCTCACCATATAAACACTGAGTGTGTTAACTCAAACCCCACATCACACTTATGTCCTCACCATTCCTGTGTGATTCCCAGGAATGCTTCCAACGCCAAGCTGGCAGTCAAAGCACAGCATCCTGCACGCTCCATGCAGATGGGGCTTGGAGCAACCTGGTCTAGTGGAAGATGTTCCTCCTGCCCACAGCAGGGCTTTGGAATGAGATGGGCTTTAAGGTCCCTTCCAACCCAAACCATCCTGGGATTCAGTGGCTCTATGATCTGCCTGCAGCAACCCCAGGGGACTGCAGCTGTCCCAAACTCTCTGTATGGAGCATCTTTGGACTGTGCCAAAGGTATCTGGAACACCCCACGCTCCAGTGAGACCCCAACCAGTACTATGTCCCCAGCAAGGTTGTCCCTTCCTGTGAGAGAGCACTGCCATGCCCTGGAATGTGTCCACGGGCTCTGGAGCAGAACCACCTCCGTGGGTGCTGGTGGGAGATGTGCAGCCCCTGCTTTGGCACTGGTGCCCTCCTCACAACGAGGGGCACAACCTTCTGCTCTCCTTCTGCCTGGGAGTTTGGGTGCTGAAGGTGATGTTCCCGAGGCTGGTCCCTCCAGGAGAGATGTTGGCTGTCGCTCAGCGCTCCGTGAGTGACTCTACCTCTTATCTCTGGTGCTGCAGAACAAGGAGTCCCGGGCTGGTGTCCAGCTGGGGAAGCCAACAGCCCTGGACAGGCTGTTCACAGAACGATTCCTCCCGGTTCGGTGCTGCCACGCTCTTGTGAAATGTCCTGGCTGCATCAAGGAGCAGGGCTGGCTCTGGGCACACAGGCTGGAGGAGGCAGGGAAAGGCTGGTTGCCTGGGGAGCAAAGAGAGAGCCAAATGCTGCTCTTTCAGCCCCTCTGTGCCCATGAGCTGTGAGGAGGATGCCCCGTGTCTTACAGCAATAGTTCTTTTCCCAAGGATCTGTCTCTAGACCATGGCACAGCGCTGCTCCGTGAAAACCCAGAAACTTTGTCCATCTGGGTGGCACCAGCTGCACTCAAGTGCCAGAGAGCTGCTGCCTGTGCTCACCCATCTGATGGGTTCTGTCCATACCAGGTGTGAGCTTTCCCCTCTAGGTTCCATTCAGCCCCAGGTTTGCATCATATCCTTGGCATCTCTTCTGGGAGCTTTCCTGGCTGACAGGACAGGTTGATGTGCCTGTCCTTGGGTCTTCCCCAGCATTTTGGAGCTGCTGCCAGTGCCAGCACCAGCAACCTCTGCAGGAGTTAATTTTCCTTAATTTGGGTGAGTTAGGAACCTGCTTCCTGATGCATGGATGGACCAGGCAAGATCTGCACTGCTGTTTGTGGCAGCAGAGGGGAACTAGCTGAGTCTTAATTCCTCGTGGCATCTTCCCATCCCTCTGCTGCCGCTCTGTTTGTGCCCAGACTGGGTTTGAGCTGACATCGTTCATCTGCGAGCAAACCTGGTGGGACTGGAAAAGGAGATGAGTCTCCAGGTGCCTACAGCCTTCTGTTGACATCAAGAGCCCACCGAGAGGGCAGCTTGGATCCCTGGAAGACCCCAGATGCCAGGGCCTCTGGGGATGGGAGGAGGTACAGCCTGAGTCATGCGAGAGAGGAACTGCTGCTGTGCTCCACCTATTTCAGTTATGTTCCATCCCCTGCCCCGCTCGCTCTAGCAGGGCAGCAGGCAACAAACGATGAGTCAGGCATTGTCCAGAGAGTCTCCATGGGACAAACATCATGCTATCATCTTTCCTTGGCTATCTCCTCAACAACTGCATCCTACAGCTGGCCTGGCGGCTTCTCCTCCTGTTTTGTTTGCTTCCTCCTGGCTGCAGACTGCTGTCGCTGGAAGGGGAAATGTCAACGGTGCCTCTCAGTCTATTCTACCTAAATTTAAACCACTATTTTTGTCTTTCCAGGCTCATTGTGTTTCAAATTTGGAATAAAAAAGTCACATGAGGAAAGCTGTTGTCTGATGTTTGGTGCCTTGGTGATGAGGACCTCGGGCTGGGACAGCCCAATCTCACCACTGAGTGTCCTGACTGAGGGACAGGGTTGTGTTTCCTACAGACATTCCCCAAAGGAGCAGGGAGGAGGCAGGAGCAGGATGGGATGTCCCATTTCTCTTCCCAGTTGAGTGTTTCCAGTCAAGAGGCTCCTTCAGCAGAGATAAGAGAGGTGGGCACGTTTCAGGCAGCGGTTCCCAGAAGTGGGGTGACATTTCTCACTGGTGTGACCTGGGCTGAGGGGTGACTTTGCAAAAGAAGGAAAAGCAAAGCCAGAGGTCAAACACGGGAACAGGCATTGAGGAAATGACCTCTTGCTGAAATTATTGAACTCGTGTGGATGAAAAGACATTGAACATGTCTTTGGGTGTGAGTCAGAGCTTTTCCCTTCATGGTGCTGAGGGGAGCACCGGGCTGTGGGGTTCCTGGTGTCCCTGGGGAGTCTGAATGGGGTGAGGACTTTGGTGGCTCCTCCACTTCCAAAAGAAGGGAAGTGCTTGGGAGGGGGTGGCTGGGCAGCCCCACAGAAATCACCCCACAGGCTGTGAAGAGCTGGGCTGGCCCCAGAAAGCCTGGTGGTGTCCATGCAGCTTCCCGTTGTTCTGGCTAGACGGTGCCCACCCCTGCCAGGTGGAGCCAATTCTCCTTAACTCCAGCTCATGAGGAGATCTGAAGAAGGCAGGAGCTGCAGGATGCCTGTGCAATTCCCAATGCTGACCAAACTCCCCCAGTGGCCTCTACCACCCCACCCCTACGGCAGCAGTGCGTGGTCCTCCCTTCAGGTGAGTAGCTCAGGGGAGTTTCTTCTCTAAAGAACAGCAACTCCTGTCCCTCTCCTTTTGCTCAGGGTGCAGGGAAGCTTTAAAATGCCACTTCCAAGGGAAAACAGGCAGCTTGCTCCATGAGCTGGCAGCTCTTGAAATGATCGATTTTGGGAGAGCTTCAGGGGACCACCGTTGACCACATCCTTTTTACACTGGAATGTATCTCTCGAAGGGAGCTGGAGTGGGCTCTCTGTGCAGCCAGCCAATATGGATCCAGCTGGGGGATCTCAGCTGTGCCTTTTGCTCTGGAATTCAAACCTGATGACAGATCCTTCAGCTGACTGTCAGCTGTCAGACACAGACGGGGAACACAAATTCCTGATTCAAAACGATTTCTAAGGTAAGTAAAGTCAAGCCCATCAGGAAGATGGTTGGTCAAGGGAGTTCTTCTGGGTGGGAGTGCTCCATCATGGCTGTCAGAACAATTTACTGATTTCCCTGTAGAAATAAACATCTGCCTCATTTTTTAGGGCGAGGCTGAGCAGCTGTGGCACAGGCTGAGGAGTCACTCAGTCACTCTCTCAGTCGCCTGGCGGGTGGCTCTGAGGTGGCTCAGGTGGAGCGTGAAGACCAAATGTGTGTCACAGGAGCTGGCAGCTCCTCACCACACCTGCTCCTTGCTCCAAGCTCACTCCCTGGCGTGACCTGGCTCCTTGCTGTCCTCAGAGCAGCTGGGAACAGTCAGGTTCCCCTGCTGATACCCCGAGCAGGGGCTGTGTGGGCTGGGGCTGCTCCAAGGATGTGGTGCTGGTGCCTCCTTCCACCAGCCCATCCCCAGCACAGTCAGGGGCACACGAGGTGTGGGGTGGTCTGGGAGCTGAAGCATCTCCATCAGGATGTTCTTGAAGGATCATGGAATCACAGAATGGTTTGGGCTGGATGGGACATTAAACCCATCCTGTGCCACCTCCTGCCATGGACAGGGACACCTTCCACTGTCCCAGGGTGCTCCAAGCCCTGTCCAACCTGGCCTTGGACACTGCCAGGGATCCAGGCGCAGCCACAGATGCTCTGGGCACCCTGTGCCAGGGCCTGCCCACCCTCACAGGGAAGGATTTCTCCCCAGTATCTCATCTAGCCCTGCCCTCTCTCAGTTCCAAGCTGTTCCCCCTTGTCCCACCTCCTAAAGGAGAAGAGGAAAGAAAGGATCCTCTTTCCAACACGCTTGACTGGAACACTGTGAATTTCTTCTGTTTGTGTTAAAAATTGTTTCAAAAGAGGAAGGAAAAAAGGGACACCTTTTGTTTCAAACCCAAAGCTTTTCACAATCATTTAGAATGTCGGGGGGGGAATGAGGGGAGGAAGATGTTTCAGAGTCCTCAGCCCATTTTTGAAAGGAAACAGCAGCAGATTATTTTGCCCAGAAATGATTGTTTGGGAATGTGAGCTAATCACATAGTGCTAAAAAAGCCATGATCTAAAGGAAATGTTTTGAAATTGTGAAAGGGTAATGCTGCAGCCAGCCTGAGACTGCAACTTTCTTCTGCTGATGAAGCTTTTCAAGAACAGAGTTTTTGTCCAGACTGGAGATGGGAGGCGTGGGAGGTTCCTTGAGTTCTCCAGGTATGAGAAACCTGAGACTGCAACAAAGCAGCGCTCAGATTTCTCAGCTGTCACCTGTTTTCCTTCCATTTCTTTATGGAAAACTGGCAGGGGTTTTGGCTTCTCTCCAATGCTCCTCCTGTGCCCTGGACGTGGGTCCACAGGGACCTGCTCCCACCCAGTCCACAGAGGAGATGCAAAGAGGCCTCCTCCTCTGTCAGGTAGAAACCAAGAGCTTTAAAAACCATGCCCAGGTCTCCTGCTGACCTGTTCTGTGATCTGTCACATGTCAGTACTGTTTTCCTCCTAATTTGCTGGCCTTCCCCCAAGGTCTTATGGCTCCTCAGTCCAAAACACATCCCACTGTCCTGCCCTCCATTTTCCACATTAAAATAGGTGTTTCCATGAGCTGTGCCCGTGGTGACTGCTTGGATGGCTCTCCATCTCTCCGGATGGGGTGGTTGGATGGATCTCCACTGCTCTTGCATGTGGCTCCATGGATCCCTCCTGCTGAAGCGGGAAGGGCCAGAGAAGGATGGAAACTGTGATGGGACGACTCCTGTGTTTATCAGCAGAAACAAAATGTCATTTCCATTGGAAAATATTTCAAGGTGTTGCAGCCTTTCAAGATGAAACAAAATCTTTCCTTGTAAAATGTCGATTCCAGCCATTGTTCCAGTTGGACCTGCCTGTTCCAAGGAAAACAAATTTCACTTGCAATGGCTCACGCCGATAGCAGCTCAAAATCAGCTCTTCCCTGCCTGCACTCAGAGCTTGGAGAGGCTCTTGTGATCCAAAAAAAAAACCTTTTCCCTGTTTTGATTCCAGCTTCTCCAGACAGAAAGTTTCCAGCACTTTTTGTAAGAGGGACATTGCCGTTTTCCATCCTGCCCTGGGCAACGCCCACACTCTCCTCTCAGAATGACGCCCAGCATGGAGCCAGAGCTGCCAGGACCAAGGTATGGCCAAGCCTTCACCTTAATTTTGGGGTGTGAGCTGCTGAATCTCACTGCTGGAGAGAACCCCATGGGAAGAGACACCCTCCAAAGGTGTTTTCTGTGGGGATGCAAAGACCTTGTAGCAGCGGTCGGTTTTTTCTCCTTGGAAAACCTCAGAGGAGGAAAAAAGAGATCCAAGTGCTTTGGGCATTCAGAATTGGGTCTGTCAAACCTGATTCCCAGCTGGGCTCCACCAAACCCGAGTCAGCAGGGCTTGGTGGCTGCCAAACCTCGGCAGAGCCCTGCTCAGAGCCAGCCTGAGCAGAGCAGGTTAATGGCTTTGCCCTGGGCTGCGCTGATGAGTTTGCTGCCTGAAATCCAGGCTGGCTCATGGAGGGGGGTGGCCCTTCCTCGGTGACAGCCAAACCATGAGGTGACACCCCACAGCATCGGGGAGATCTGCAAGATTCCGAACCAAACAAGGAGTTCTAATGAAACTTCTGAGCAGCTGAAAAACAAAATGGAAAAGAAAAAAAGAAAAGAGAGATGATTACACAACTTTGTTGGCACTTCTGTTGCCATCATCGTTAAATAAGTCAATATATAGTATAATAAAAATATTTTGCTGCCTATTAGTGGAGACTGAAGCATTTTCCTTGCAAACACATAACTCTCATTCCATATTTAACAATGCCCAGAGCTTCAGGACTTGCAGCAGTGTGAGCACAGTCAGAGCCAGAGATATTAGGAATGAGATGTGCTGAATTCACTCTAGCTTATCCTCTTTTTATTGAATTTAACCTTTTTTTCCAGAGGGAAGCCTACAAGCATCCAAAGTTTGTGGTTTTACTGTCCTTAGAACAGCTTCAGGAGGGCTCAGATCAGAGCTGTGATCTTTGCACAGTGCTTGGACCAGCTCCTGTCATGTAATGGGGTAAGAGCCATTAAAGCTTTTGGATATTTTTCTTTTTTTAGTTTAATTTCCATCCAGTGGTGGCTGCCAGAGCACTCTGAGATCTTTTAAAGGAGGCAAAAGAGCTAAAGAAAATAATTTCCAAGTTTAAGGGTCATAGAAGCAGCGGTGCCCCATCCCTGCACGGCCAGGTTGAGGGGACCCTGGAGCAACCTGGGATAGTGGGAGGTGTCCCTGCCCATGGAAGGGGGCGGACCTGGGTGGGCTTTAAGGCCCCTCCCAACCCAATCCATTCCGTGATTCCATGATATACCCAATAAGGAGCTCTTGGAGGAAGTGAGGGTTTCCAGTGGGATGTGACCAACGTGGGCACTTGGGTGTCCCACGTCCGAAAGCACAGAGGCCACCCCAGCCCTTCTGGCCCTTCCTGGGGTGACAGTGGGGACTCTGTGCTCACGTCAGGCCCTCGTCTGTCAGGGAGCAGAGACTCCTCACCCACAGTGAATTAGAGGGTGTCACATGGTGACACAGAGATGTGTCACCTGCCAGGCCTTCCCAAGGGAAGAAGGAGGCTGACACCTGAGCTCTCCGTCTGTTCCTGGGATGGCCACTGCAGCTGGATCACACCCAGCTGGGAGCAGCTGATGTGAGATGTCACCACCTTCTTCCCTGGGCTGGATGAGCCCCTTGCTGTGGGGTGTCCCTCTGGATAGGACCCTCCTTGAGCTGCTCAAGGTCTGGTGCAGTCCCACGTCTCACTCCCCAGATCTGCAGGGATTTGGGATGCTCCTCCAAGCAGCAGCAGGTTTTGGTGCTGCTGGATGCACCAGCTTTGCCCTGCAAGGCATTCTGAGGCAGAGGAGAGCCTGGAAAAGTTTGTCTCTCCAGGGTGTAAGTCCATGGAGGTGTGGAGGTTAGGGAATTTTGCATAAATATTTGTCTCTACCTTTTCAAGCAGCAGAATCCTCGCTTAGGGGCACTGTTCCTGAAATATTTACCAACTGTGCAGTTTATTGGCAGTGGGCAGAAGTAATTTAGATTGTCTCACCGTGATCACTTGAAGCAATCTCAAGGAAATGCAATCCTGCTTTGAATGGGTCTGTCAGATCCTTGTCTGCCTCCTTTAATTGCTTTTCCTACAGGATACTGATGCTTTAGATTGCAAATCCTCCGAGGCAAAGACCGTCTCTTTGTTCTGGTGTGCAGAACACATCCTGCAGGGAAGGCCGGGGCTCTGGCTTGGCTGCAAATATCTGGCTGTTTGAAATCCTGTGCTCAGAGAGTGCCAGGAGGGTGTGAGGGCTGGGGGGGTCCTGTGGGTGCTGGGTGACCCCTGGTATTCACAGCAGCCACGCTGCACCGAGGGACGCGCGTCATCGTCCTTCCACCCGCCCTCGTGCATGGCACAACACCGGTGGGCAGGGCCCATTGTGGGACCAACAATCTTCATTCCAATCTCCCACCTCCTCCTTTAACCAGCCAGAAGAGTTTCTCCTCTGGAATGTCCTGAGGTAAAGGCCCCACACGTGACACCCTGTGGCTGGCATCTCCAAAAGATTTTGGGGAGAAGGGAGAGGTGGGGAAGGTGCGTTGGAGAGTGGAGAGTTGGCTCTCCCGCCGAAATAATCCACCCCTCAGGCCATCTCCAGTTTCACTGAAGAGCCTCTGGTGTAGCATGGCATTGTCTTAACTGGTGGTGAAACTCGAGTGGCCTCAGAATAAACAGGAGTTACTTGAAACAGAAAAGGCAGAGGAAAAGAAAGTGGTTGTTTCAAGAGACACAAAGCACCACCAGCCAGGGCTCATTTAGAAGCATTTTCTCCATTCCCCTGTTAGCTCTTAAAAGTCGAGGAGCTTCTGCTTTCCTCTCTGCTCTTCCTAAAGTCTCAGCCTGCCAAAATCACAGCCTCCCAGTTTCCAGGCTCCACAGCCACCCTGCAGTCACAGCCTGGCAAAACCTGCCTTCCCATTTATTCCTCCAGAACGCACCTTGCTCCTGCTGCTGCCCTGCAAGAGGTTTGCTTGCCTGGCTTTGGAGAGGGGATGGAGCTGCTTGACGTATTTATTAGTCAGCAGCATGGGAGGGAAGGGTTAACCCTGCCACGCAGCTCTGCCGTCACCTCCTCCCTGCCCTCCATCCCACCTTGACCTCACTCCTAATCCTGGGCGGAGCTCTGGCTGCCCTGCGGGGCTGGTGGTGGCCTCGGATGGAGGACAGCCAGTGTCACCTCCTGCTCTGGGGCTCAGCTGTCGCTTGTCCCAAAAGCAAATCCCCTGTGGGCCTCTC
>VXBC01007034.1:199830-217694 GCA_013399945.1 Ploceus nigricollis
TGGCCCGTTTTTGGATGCGCACCGAGGCTGCTGTCCCCGGGACATCCGCCTGGATGTCCCTGGAAGGAGGGATTTCCACGCCTCACTGGCCAGCACCTCCGCACACGGACACCTGGAGCAGCCCGGTGCAGCTTCGGGGATGTGCCAGGGGCCAGCGGCGGGCAGGACCCTCCCGGGCCGGGCTGTGCTTTCCCGCCGCTGTTCCTGCACCCGAGCGTGTGTGCTGTGCTGTGTCAGCACTTCCCAGCCCGGCGTTTTCAGGATGTGTGGCCGTGGAGAAGGTGTCGTGCTCGGGATGGGTTTGGGGTTGGTTTGCCATCACGCTTCCCTCACCCTGCCTGAGGGACGGTGCTGCCCGCTGCTCCCTGGGCTTGCTGGAGTTCTGTGGGAATGCTGTAGGATACCACGGGGCTGCTCCTCCTGGGAGCTCCCAGGGCTGGAGGCGTGATCCCAGATGATGTCTCCCAGTCCCGTACCCCTGAAGATCCCCACTGCCCAGGCTGGGCTATTCCAGCAGGTGACTTGATGACACTTTTTGGCTGTGGGCTCCAGGACAAAGAGCTTGAGATTATTTGGGGCTGCCTCTGGGCTACACTGATGTTCCTCTGGAGGGGACTGCTGACCTGTCCTCTGCTCTGCTGGAGGTGCAAAATTTGCCCCCAGCCCCCTCCAGGCTGCTGCAGTAATGGCCCTGACTTGGAATGAATAAAATCACCCTTCTTGTAGTTCACGTTCTTTTCTGGAAACTGACAGCAAGCAAAAACAGCCTGGAGTGAAAGAACATTGCCAAACCCTCTTGCAGGATGTCAAACTTTTGGATTAGAAAACAAAAGCCCCAACAAATAAATGCTACTCCATTTGCACACCCCATGGGCAGCTGCAGGGTGTGGGTGCCCCAGAGCCAGGCTGGGTGCTCAGCACCCCACATGCCCCAGGGCACGTGGATGGGACCTTTTAGGGGCACCTGACCAAGGGCAGATGACTTGGGGGTGTCACTTTGCTAGTGGCAGGAAAACCATTGCCTGAAGAAAAACTTTAAAACCTCTTTTTAAACTTTTTATTTCAAAACTTCTAGTTTAGAACTGTTTCTGGTTTAAAAAGTCAACAGTGTGGCAGTGGCGCCGTGCAAGCGCGTGAAGGAACAGTTTGAGCTCTACCCAAACAAGCTCGTTGGCATCAGAGGGATGTTGTGCTCCATCTGGGATGCTGGGCAGTCAGGACACCCATCCCTCAGAGAAATATTCTTGCTTTTAAGAGCAAATGGATAAATTGACAGGCAACAAGATCCCCCACCCTTTCCTGACCTATTCACTCTTCCTGTCCTGTGACATTTGCATTAAAAACACGTACATTAACAAAAGAACTGCTTCAGGGTCAGAAAGGATTAGCCTGGGTGCAGTGTCAGTCCTGTCAGCCCCCAAAAATGAGTAGGATGTCAAAGTGCCACAGTGGAATTTCGAGGTTTGGGGAGTTTTGGAGTGAATGGCCATCAGAGGGCAAGGCGTGGTGAACATCTGGCTTTGAAAGGGTTTGTAGCTCTTATTTGTACAAGAAGCCATTGGTGCTATGAATGATAAAAAAGCCTCATCCAGCCCCAAATTGTATGGGAAGCTGCAGGCATCGCCCTCCCCAGAGCCATCAGACACATCCTCACACAGACAATGGCCGTTTCTGATGGGGACAGTGTTTCCAACACAGCAAAATTCCCTGCTTTTAACAGGCTTGGAAGGACACAATTAAGACTTGGAAGAGTTAATCACTAAGCTCATACTTAATCCCCAAATCCATGTGATGGGATCATATCCAGGGTGTCTTTTGCAGGGCTGGGGCCGAAATAACAAATTATTTTTCCATGTAAACCATCCTGGCCCCCCATGATGCCTGTGACAGGGACCACCACCCCTGCACCAGACCCATCTCTCTCAGGGTGTTTTCCAGAACTGAAGCCATTGCCAGTGACGTTTGGAGGTGTGGGAACACAGCGGTGCCAGGGATGGGCATCGGGGAGGGAGAAGTCCTGGTGGAAAGGGGCAGTTTGAGGGATTCTGTGGGATGGGGTTGGAGGCCTGGGGATGCAGGAACGGTGCAGCTGCACTCCAGGAAGCAATTCCCGGGATGTGGCCACGGGCTTGGATAGGTGCGGTTCCAGCTGTTCCCTCTGGAGCCCGGCTGTGACAGTTCCGTGTGGTGCTGCGGAGTCACTGCCGGTCACACGTGGGTCTGGAGTGGCTGGGGCAGGGACACGGAGCGGGCTCGGCCCGCGCTGATAGCGCCGGGCTCCGCCTGGCCTGGCCGGAGCGTGATCGCTGCCTGCCGTGCCTCGCAGCTGGAACGAGCCCAGCCTCTGCCCTCGGCTGCAGGGCAGGGCTGCCGAGCCCTCTGCCCGCTGCTCCCACCCTGAGCCCCCGGAAGAGACAAAGCAGAACACAAAAGACCTTCAGGTTCTGGGGCTGGGAGGTTTTGGGGCTGCTGAGCTCTGACCTCGGCCAGAAACCTGGAGCATCCTGGTAACTCCACAGCACTGGTGGGGATGGGGGTGATGATGAGACATTTAGATGGGATACTGGGGAGAAATTCTTTGCTGTGAGGCTGCTGAGGCCCTGGCACAGTTGCCCAGAGAAGCTGTGGCTGCCCCTGGATCCCTGGAAGTGTCCAAGGCCAGGCTGGACAGGGCTTGGAGCAACCTGGGATAGTGGAAGGTGTCTCTGCCCATGGCAGGGGGTGGAACTGGGTGGGCTTCAAGCTCCCTTCCCACCCAAAACATTCCATGATGTCTCTGATGAACAGGGACATCCCCCTGCTTGGACATTGACCAGAGCTCCCAGGGTTGTGCTGACTGGCACCGGGGTTTGGGGGAATTGCAGCTGTGATGCTCAGCAGATGCAGGATGAGCCCAACCTTCAGGTGAATGCCGGCATCTGGTGGCACTGGGGACACCGAGAACCTCACAGCCTAAAGGGCTGAAACAGGTTGAAAAGGTGGAGAAGGTGGTTGGTCCTTTTGATACCCACTGA
The DNA here is from genome assembly GCA_013399945.1 of Ploceus nigricollis. Taxonomy (NCBI): domain Eukaryota; kingdom Metazoa; phylum Chordata; class Aves; order Passeriformes; family Ploceidae; genus Ploceus; species Ploceus nigricollis. The sequence continues at coordinate 202,845 of VXBC01007034.1, forward strand.
TGGCTAGGAACCCCATCAGTGTCCCCCAGTCCAGAGCCCCAAGCATGTGATTTAAGCTCTTGTTGGGCTTGATGATCTTGGAGGTCTTTTCCAACCTTAATGAGGCTCTGATTCTATGTCCATTTTCTGCTCCCAGGCAACCACTGGAAAAGGATTATTTCACAGGAATTCTCTGTTTACAGAGCCTCAGATATTTTGGCTTCTTCGCCTTTACTGTCTCATTTGTGGTTTTGGACTATTTTAATTGATTTTGGGATCCCCAGAAAGATGACAAGGAGGAGAGCTTTATAAATATCTTTTGATTTAGAGGAGCTGGCCTGGCTTCAGCTGGAAGCTGGAGAGCACAGAGGAGCAGTGTGAAAGTGTTGTGAGTGCAGGCAGGGGGAGGCTTTTTTTCCATGCCTGCAGACCGCCTGGCATGGAAAAGGAAACAGGAGGACAACAGAGAATTATTCTCACTTATGTCAGCCGGAGGTGATCCAGAGAGAGATTTAAAAGCCTTAGGAGAGGTTTAAATTGGGTGTTGTACTGGGGCAAGGAGAGGGAGGGAATGGAAGAGGGTAGGAGAGGGGACAACAAGGTCAGGAGGAGACTGTGGGCTCTCAGAGTGTGATAAGGCTTGAAAGCATCCCGGGGTGAAGGTGCTGGGAGCACACAGGGAGCAGTGAGCAGGAGCAGGGAGCTCTCACCTCCCTGGGCAGGCTGGGTGTCTCCTGCAGAGGAAATGGAGCCTGGCCTTGGGGTCTGAGGTCCCAACAGCAGCAGGACAAGTTTTTTGTCCCTTCCTTCCAAGGGACTAAAGGAATTTGCTGAGGAGTGTATTCTAGAAGCCTGGAGATGTACCAGTTGTGCTCTCATATCCTGTTGGAAAAGATTATTAATTGCTTTGTTTAGCCAGAACAGGAGATTTATCAAGTCACAGATCTGGAGGCAGCGTGGCTGTAGGTTTGGAGAGGGGAACACAGAAAGGAGAAAGTCATGGCTGATTAGAGCCATTGATTTAAGCTGGAAAATCAAAGCAATATTGCAATTCTGGGCACTGTGCAGGCAGGCACGGCGCGTTGGATGAGTGTTTGTGGCAAAGACACAAGGAGGGCCCTTAGTGACATGAGAAGAAGGAGCTGGGTCTTCCAGCATTTGTGGTGATGGTGCTGGCACTTGCCAGCACAGATTGGGTTTGGATGGTCCAGCACTGTGGTCACATCTGCTTTTGGTGGGATCAGGCTCCAGAAGGGAAGAACCACCTGGTCCTCACCAGCAACACCAGCAGTGGGATAAGGAAAAAGATGGGTTGGAAAGTTTAGTGGGATCAAGGTCTAGGAGACCTGAGACAAGGTAATTTTATGAGGGGCGAGGTGGTTGGGTGCCCAAACACAAGCAAGGAGTGGTCAGCGTAGATAAGATTATCGGGAGCAGGACGGGAGAGGAGTGACGCTGATAGGGAGCACGAGGCACGGCCGGCGAGGAGTGTTTGCACACACTTCTGGGGCAGGCAAAACACAGCCAGCCTGGACCTGCCCTCAAGGAAACCCTGGTCAGATCCTGATGCCCCAGATTGAAAAGAGACCTTCAGCAAAGAATGAAGGAAGACCAACCACCCAACCTGCCGGAGGGAGGAAAGGCTGAGGGATGCCCAGCGTCCTGTTTTGAGGGCGGTATTTTCTTGGGAAGCATCCCACACTGAGGGTCTGCCTCAGCAATCCTCTGCAGCCAAAAATCTCCATTCTGGGCAAAGCTGGGCTCACCTGGGCCTTGCAAAGTCACCGGGATACAGTGCCAGGAAATCCCATGTCTGTGTTTCTTGCAAAAAGAGCAAATATTGTCTTTGCACGTGACAGCCGGGGGTGCAAAACGTGCATGGCTTGGCAGTACACAGTTGTCATTCCAGCATGCTTCAGGCAATCCCTGATCAGGTTAATTTTTATATTATTTTATTATTTGCAATAGAAATCCCACTTAGAAGCCAGCTTCTGCCATCAGACCAGGCTCAGAGGTTCTGTGCTGAGGGATGGGCTCTGTGCAGGCTGTTTGGTTCTTTTTGTGGAAATGCTGTGCTTTTTTTCATCTTTCATGGTACTTTTTGATCTACAGCTGCCCATAGGAAAGTGATGCCAAGGAGGGATGAATTTCCCCACCCTATTTAGCCCTAACCCTAACCCTACACTTTCCATACCCAGCTGATATATTTCTTTTGGACTGAGTGACCTCAGCTGTCCTACTGCAGGAGGATCTCCCAGTGTAGGAAGAGTTGATCTTACTACTCTAAAATAAACACTCTATCTTCTTCCTATTAAAATTTGGGGGATATTCTTATTAATTCCCACAGTTCCCCCCTCCTTTTCCTTTTTTTTCCTCTTGCAAGCTCAGGAGATCAAAGAGGAAGGAGACTCCAGAGGTGGGCAGCTTGGAGTCTCCTGCTTTGGGAGGAATGTTCCCTGAGTTTGGGAGGAAAGTCTTCTGACTTTCCACTTGGGTCAAACCATCTTGCTTTGGACTCAACTCCGATTGTACTCTGCATAGGGAAAAACTAATGGAGCATCCTTTCTCCTAGTCCTTTCCAAAGGTTTACTCCAGCCAGATTAATTTTGCTCTTGGCCACATCCTACTTCAGTGTCATCAGTCGCCTGGGAGCACTTGGATAAGTTCTGTGAGGGTCTCCAGCTCTCCAGGCAGTCCTTGTGTCCATCTAATGAACAAAGCCCTGGCTCTTTCCATCCCCACTGCTGTGGGAAAGACGCCGGGGACGGAGATTAGCACAAGTGCCCTCAACTTTTCCACCCTCTTTATCTCCAACCAGGGCTGCCAAGGGGAAGACACTGAAAAATGAGGTGAGGGATGACTTTGGACATGAACTGTGGAAGCACAGCAAGGAATTAACCCTTAACTCACTCCTCCAGGTGGAGCAATGGCCGTGCCACATGTAGCAGGATCCTCCCAAACCTGTGGTCCCTGCAGAGCAGAGTTAGGCTCCCGCCTGGAAGAGCCTTATCCTGACTCCTGGAGATCCCTGGAGACTCCATAGATATGGTTCAATCTTATGAAATGAAACCTGAGTATTTGTTGGACACATCTCAGATGGAAGTCTAGGCTGGGATTGACCAAATCCTTGCCAGCTCCCATTGTCCAGAGCATGGAAGGACCAGTCCTCCCCCTTCCCTGCCATGGGGTGGGTTCCTCTTCCTTTGGTATCAGCACTGCCCTGGGAGGTGCTGGTCCCCACGAGCTGGGTGGGGGCAGCAGCCTGTCTCCCCAGGAGTTTGCTTCCCTTCTAAATGCAGCTCCTTTTGGAAAGGACTCAAGTGCCTCGTATAAACAGCCTGGAGTCAGGATTGCTGCGACAGAAGCGCGGGGATGGTTACGAGGGGATTTTGGGGGGGTCCCCATGGGTGCACGCCTTTGGCTGCTCCCTGCCTGTCTGCAATCACTCCTTGCAGCTCCAAAAATACGCCAGGCTCCCGTGGGAGCCTCTGCTCCGGAGGGTCAGCACTTGGGAGTGCCCGCGGCTCCTCAACCTCCCACCGTGCCTTCGCCCTCGTGTCGGCTTTGCGTCAGCGAAACCTCCCTGCAAGTGAGCTTGGCTCTTCCTTAAGAGCCCCTTCTTGTCATCAGGGATGATGGATTACGGCAGCTCCCTCCCCTCCTGGGGCTGCTCGGCGGGAGCGTGGGGCAGCACAGCACATCTGGCGCAGCTGGAAGGGCCAGGCCGGGGCTGGTTTCCGTGCACCAGCAGGTTGTGGGTGGTCAGCATGATGGGAACGCGTGGGAAGAGGGACAGGGATGGGAGGGACCCGTGAGGGGACACAGGAGAGTGGTGCCCCTCATGTCCACCAGCCTCAGGGCGTGCATGGACTCCTTTTGGGGAACCCTCCAAGTAAGGCCCTCTCCCAGTTGTTTGCACTCAGAGGCTTCAGGGTTTGGGATGTCCTTATTATAACTAAAACTGAGTCTGCTGAATTCAGAGGAAGTCTTGAATCAGGCCTGATCTCACCTCCAGACACTTGGAGTGTGTCTGGAAAAGCCACACTCCAGCTGCACAAGTCCTGGAGCAAAGGTTGTTTTGCCTTTCTCTGGCTGTTTTGAGTGGCAGGCTCTTCCCAAATTAAAAAATCACCCCTGCCCTTCCCCTCCCATTCTCTGGGCTCTGCACATCCGAGGGCTGAGGCTGCTGTGTGGTCTCAGGGTGGGATCACATCCCTGGAGGATCCATCCGGCTTTGCCGCCTTTCCGGTTAATCCTGCAGACAAGAGCTGGATTAGAAGGACCCATGGGCAGGGGGAAGCAGTCACACCCCAAGGTTTTCCTCTCCCTTTGCTGGTGCTCTCCAGCTGCATTTCTCCCACCTCATCTTCCCTCCTGGCAGGCAGCCCCAGCTTGTTCCCAGGCATCTCTGGATCCAGGGCTCTGTTTTGGCCATCCCAGGTTATCACCAAGGCACAAACACATCTTGGGACATCTCCTGGCAGCTCTGCCTTTTCCTCCCTGCCCTCTCTACCCATGGCTTGTCCCTCTTCTCTCCTCTCCTGCTGTGGTTCCCATGGTCCTTCTATGCCTCCAATCCATCTCCTGCCACCCCCAGCATTCTGAGGAGCCAGCCTGCCTCTCCTCCTCATCCTCCCTCCGTGCCAGCATCCCCTTTGTCCTCGACGCTCCATCTCCCCATCTGCCCTGGGATCAGGCTGACATTTGCTGCGCTAAATTCGGCCTCGGTGATCCACCCTCTTCCCTCCCTGTTGGTAAACAGCTCTGCTGGCTCCAGGAGAGCTCTGTGTCCAGCTGCTCTGCGGCTCGGGCGCTCCCGGACCGCTGCTGCTCAGCCAGCACTTCCTTCTCCAGTGGCTTCTGTAGACTCTGGCCAGAGCCACACGGACAAAAATTGATGTTCTCTGGTGACAAGATCCCCTCTCCAGTTGCCACCCTCACAGGAGTCACCCCTCTGCTCCAGATCAGCCCACGGTGATTCCAGGCCAGGCCTGGGGAAGGTGGTGGATGCAGCTTCCACCCACAGGATTTTGTCCTGGGATTTCAAGTGTGGGAGCTGATAGTGGGAGGATAGAGAGGTCATTCAGCTTCAAGAGTTTACTGGCAGATATTTCACTTCCACTTTGGCCCTGTCTGGGAGGATTTCCCACGTTACACCCCAAATTCCTGTTCTGCAGCATTTTGTCGGGGCAAAGTCCCAGCTTGGGATTTTGTCCTCTCCTGGTTATCGCAGTGGCAATGCCAGCCTGATGCCAGCCTGTCTGCTCTCACCCCTCCAAGATGTGGCTGGGGACTCCCTGATAGCAGCTTGTGGCTGTGATCCTTCTTTCCTCATTTTTGCTTGTTTGCCTTTCTTCATCTTCCCCATGGTTGCCAGGTTTTTCCAAGCCTGCCCTCACACTGCCAGGGCTCCATTTTCTCCTTCTCCTTCATCTCCATCCTCTTCTCTTCTGCTGTCTGTCAGCTTCTCTCCCATCCCTTATGCTTTTAGATTCCCAGCCACGTCTTTTGGCTGGATCTCTCTTCCTTCACAGGAGAAGACTCCCAAGAAACCATTTTCTTGCCCATCTTCTACCCAAATTCTGCTACAATTGCTGGACCTGGCCCTGCATCATCGTCTGCTCCCAAAACACAACTCCACCCACTTGTGGAATTTGCATCCTCCAAGCTGGTCTTTTTTGATTTTTTTTTTATCATTTAATGGGTCAGGGCTACTGGGCGCTACCGCCCTTCCAGAAAAATCCTCATAAGGACTATTGCTGCTCTCCTGGCCAAGGACATCAGGAATTTGTCAGCCTTGCAGTACCTTTGATCCCCCATCCATCATCCCGCACTTCCCGACGTTATCATTGAGGGACACTCTTCCGGTATTCAGCAAATATTTGATTTCCTGTGGATCTAAATTAAAAGACCTTCCCCCATTTGTTGTTGTTTTTTTTTTTTTTAATTTGTTTGTTGAGATTTTTTTAAATTTATTTTTAAATGCTTTTGGCACTGTGTGGATGCATTCCATTCCAAGAAAAATAAAGGAAAACTGTTCTGACTAAATATAGATCAAAAGACACTTGTGAGCTGCCTCTTGCATCCCTGGCTGAGAGCGCTCTCCTCTCGCAGCCCACCCGGGCTCTTTCAGCCAGATTTCTCCCAAACTCTCTGTATTCCCTCCTCTGCCTCTGCTCAGCTTGGCTCCTGGCTCGGCTCGCTGCCCGGCTCAAGGGAAGATGCTGGGTTTGGAATACTATTTTGGAATCTTCCAGTGGTGAGACCACGCTGTGCATATTTCATCCTCTCCCTCTGGGGCTTTTAACGCCCTTTTTCGACTTTTTCTAGCAACACCCCTTGGAGCGGGTTCAGTTAATTGACTTTCCAGCTGAGTGAATCCCAGGATGCTCCATGCCAGAGGTGCAGCCATTGGCCAAAGCCAGCTGGAATACACTCATGCAGGATGTGGTGGCCAGCAGTTATGCAGCAGCAGGGCACTGCGGTCTCCTATGGGCTCAAAGGGTGCATGGAGAGGCTCACATCGGATATCAGGGAAAATTCTTCACTGAAAGAGTGGTTAATCATTGGAACAGGCTGCCCAGGGAAGTGGTGGGGTCACCATCCCTGGAAGTGTTCAAGCAGTGAGTAGATGTGGTGCTTCTCAGTATGGTTTAGTGGGCATGGCAGTACCCGGCAAAAGGTTGGACCTGATGACCTTGGAGGTCTTTTCCAACCTTAATGAGTCTGTGATTCCAACTGGGTCCTCACTGGGGTGCCACTCTTTGTTTGCCCACAGGTGTTCGTGCTGTGCCATGGGCTCCTCCAGCTCTCCCAGCTCCTCTACAGCGCCAACTTCAAGAGCAGCCTCACCACCATCGAGAAGCGCTTTGGGCTCTCCAGCCTCTCCTCAGGTTTCATCTCCAGCTTGCACGAGGTAACTGGGAGAGGAGCACCCAAAGGGTGGCCAGGACCTGGGGGGCACCTTCCCAAAGCAGGGTCTCAGGGCTGCTCACACCCAGGGCTTCCTCAGCCTCCGTGTGCTGGGAGGAGCAGCCGTGCTGTGCTCTGGGACACCTCGTCACACCTCATTCTGCTCTGCCATGTCCAGGGGGGAACGGGGCGTCCTGTGGTGGTGGCTCTTGGACAAGAGCAGACTTCCACTGGATGGAATTCCAAAACGGTTTGGGTTGAAAGGGACCTTAAAGTTCATCCCATCTCATTGCACCCCCTGCCATGGGCAGGGACACCTTCCGCTAGCCAAGGCTGCTCCAAGCTCTGTCCAACCTGGCCTTGGACAGTTCCAGGGATCCACAGCTTCTCTGGGCACCCTGGGCCAGGGCCTCCCCACCCTCACAGGGAAGAATTACTTCCCAATATCCCATCTAACCCTGCCCTCTGGCAGTTTAAGGCATATTGCTGAGCTGGCTAAGGATTTTCTCACAAACACTTTCTTATCAAGAAATCCCTTGGAATAAGTTTCCTCGATCCCATTTTCAGGAATTCTGTCCTTCCTAGCAGCTCTTCAAGGCCTGGGAAATGACAGGAAAAGATCTGCTGGCAGAGACTTTTTTGCTGGCACCAAGTGGCAGCACACTTGTCCATGAGCTCCCTGGTGAGCACATGGGATGCTCCATCAAGAAGCTGGACACTGGGCGTCTTCCTGGATTCCTGGGGAAGTGGATGCCCAAGTCTTACCTCAACCAGCATGAACATTTGGGATTAAAAAGATGTCTCAGGGCCCACTGAGACTTCCTGCTGTCTGTGACTGTGTGAGGTGCCCTGCCTGTCCAGGACAACAATCTTAGTGCGTTGGTGCCTACAGCAATTCCAAGAACAAAACCCACAAAGAGACAAACAAGGGAGCCCACGCAAACATAAATACAAAGTTTTCTTAGCCATACACAGAATCACAGAGTGGTGTGGGTTGGAAGGGACCTTTAAAGGCCATCTTGCTCAACCCCCTGCAATGAGCAGGGACAGCTTCAACATGCCAAAGTTAAAGTGATGTTTAGGCTGTCCCAAGCTGTTAAAGCCCATGTAATGGGAATTTTGTGGTGCTCACCCACTTGCCTGAGCGAGCTGCGTGGTTTCATGGCTTTCTAGTTGATGCTGTCTACTGTTGCAAATGCCAGGGTCATAAATATTTGCAGTGAGCTGGACTTTGTAGCAGGGCTCATGTCTGTTTGAGTCACAGGAATGGAGGCAATATGTTTCATTCCTTGCTGGTTTTGGAGGAATTGTCAGTTTATGCCACATCAGTCAATCTCTTCTCCCAGGGAGCAAGGGACAGGACAAAAGGAAACGGCCTCAAGTTGTGCCAGGGGAGGGTTAGTTTGTGCGTGAGAGAAAATTTCTTCACTGAAAGGGTTGTCCAGCCCTGGCACAGCTGCCCAGGAGGGGTTTAACAGATGTGTGGATGTGGCACTTGGGGACATGAGTCAGTGGTGGCCTTGGCAGTGCTGGGGGAGCAGTTGGACTTGATGGTCTTGGAGGGTTTTTCCAACCTAAATGATTCTGTGATGCCTTTGGGGTGGGGGGCAGGTGTGGGTGCTGAAAAAGCCCCAGACAGATCACAGAGAGGCTGTCATGTGAGTCATGCCAACAAGGGTTGCCCAGAGGTGGCCGAGGCCAAGGAGTGACCCCGTGGCTGGAGAGGAGAGGGGAGCACTGACGTGCTGTGAACACGCAGGGCCAGGGGATGCTCCTGCGCCTGTGAGGGTCAAACACCTCCTGATGAGAGCCCTGTCCACACACCCAGACACAGCCATAAGGTCTGGATGTCCTCCGTGATGTCTTCTCACATTCCACCCTCTTCTCTGTGCCTTCTCCAGATCGGCAACGTGGTGCTCATCATCTTTGTCAGCTACTTCGGCAGCCGCGTGCACCGCCCGCGCGTGATCGGCGTCGGGGGGCTGCTGCTGGCCCTGGGGGCCTTCCTGGTGACCCTGCCCCACTTCCTGTCGGGCCCCTACGAGTACACTGCACTCAGCACGGGTGGGTGCCACCAGCTGTGTCCCCACAAACAGATCCAGCCGCTCTGGGATGGGTGACGTGTGACTGCCCCCAAAAAAGGGGCTGTTTCCAGGGCACACGTGGTTTAAACAGTGGTTGAAGGCAGTGCCTTAAGGTGGGAGGTTTCTGGTTAAACCTGATGTCATTATAGCTTTGGAACCCTTCTGAATGCATAAATTATGTGTGGGGTTTCTTCTGCCTCTCCTGCACATGTTATTCCAGCTGTTGTTACAGAATAATGGGATGGTTTGAGTTGGAAGGGACCTTAAAGCCCATCTCATTCCACTTCCTGCCATGGGCAGGGACACCTTCCAGTGTCCCAGGTTGCTCCAAGTCTGTCTTTGAGCACTTCCAGGGATGGGGTAGCCACAGCTTCTGTAAGAGAGAGTAGGTTTAGATTAAATATTAGAGAGAAATTCTTCTCTGTGAGGGTGCTGAGGCCCTGGCACAGGGTGCCCAGAGAAGCTGTGGCTGCCCCTGGATCCCTGGAAGTGTCCAGGGCCAGGTTGAACAGGGCTTGGAGCAGCCTGGCATGGTGGAAGATGTCGCTGCCCGTGGCAGGGGGTGGAATGAGATGGGCTTTAAGGTGCCTTCCAACCCAAACCATTCTGGAATTCTGTGATATAGCAAATCTCCCCTGTCCCAGAGCCTGCTCTGCTCTGGCCAGGATCCTGATCTGATCCAAGGAACGCTGCTGCTTTAACTGGGAAGGCTTTGGGAACAAGCTTGTGTGAACAATGACAGCTCTATTTTCCATGCAGAATGGAATAAGCAGAAGAACCAGCATCACTTGCCACAAGGTTGTCTGTGGTCTCTGCAAAGTGGTTTTGGTCCCTAAATCCTCAGAATGCTGATGAGCCTCAGGCTCCATGGGGATTGCCACCTCTGAAACCCAGATCTCTGCTCATCCCCATCCCATGATTTTTGAGTTTGGAGAGTAAATCAGGCATCAGATGCTAAGTTTTCCAGCAGCTTAAATTCATGCATCAGGCTATGGACAGGTCAGGATTTGGGACAGGGGCTGCTCTTACTGCAAAGGAAATGAGGAAGGAGCAGGTATCACCCTGCTCCCTGCCGGGGCCGGGCTCCCTGTGTGGGTGAATAGGCACAACAATAAGGAAAGGACAGGAATTATGCCTTGATCAAGTAATGCTAATGCCCCAATTGATTAGTGTTGGGCTTGTGTGCAACCATGGAGGTATAACCAGAAATCACTGAAAAGGTTGAAAGAAAGTACCAAGAACTGTGTTTGACCCAAAGGTTCTGTACAGAGCACAATTCTTGTAGAACGTCTTTGCTAAACTGAACAGGGTTAGAGGATGGACTGCAAAAACAGATGGACAGGGCAGAGATACTGACATGATGAGGACTGCCTGATGATGGGAAAGAGCACATTCAGTCTGTGAACAGCCCCTAAAGATCCTTCAGTCCTGGCTGAAGCAGTCTGGAGCAGGGTGAAGACCCCCGGTGTCTGGGCTGTATGAAGAAGCAAGGGCCATGTTCTGGAAGGAGCTGGGCTACTCCTGAGCCATGGGGGCAGCAGAGATTCGGGGCAGGGTGTCCTGCTTAGGGCAGCCAGCTGACCCCCGAGGGCATCACTCCCTGTTCCTGCCTGGGTACCACAAGGGAGCAGAGCCCACAGACAGCAAAACCAGCCATGGGTGAGGTCTGCCCTCATTAAACCCAGAGCACCTTCACTCCATGTCATGAACTCTTTAAGTTTGATTAAAATCACAGCCTGGTTGTTTGCTACTCTGACCTCAGTATGGTACTCCAAAGGAAGGGCAGAGTGATGAGAACTGCTGAATAAAATGAGCAATCCATCCAAAATCCAGCAGTTTGTGCCTACTCAGCGAGTTTGGGAGATTCCTGCTATTTGGGGATTTAGTGTGGGAGGAGGCAGGGGATGTACCCAGTGTTGAGATGCTCATTTTTTCCCCTTCCAGGTAACAAAAGCCAGGGGCAGGTTGAGCTGTGCTATGCAGAGAGTAGATTTGTGTGCCCAAACACCACACGGGACCCCGAGAAGGAGGCCAGCAGCATGTGGGCCATGATGGTCATTGCCCAGCTGCTGGCTGGGATCGGGACCGTGCCCATCCAGCCCTTTGGGATATCCTACGTGGACGACTTTGCAGACTCCAACAATTCCCCACTGTATGTTGGTAAGTGGGACCACTGCTGTACATTGTTTTGTTTCACAGAATCCCAGGATGGTTTGGGTTGGGAGGGACCTGAAAGCTCATCCAGTTCCACCCCTGCCATGGGCAGGGACACCTTCCACTAGATCAAGTTGCTCCAAGCTCCTGCATCCTTGTCTTCCCTCTGCAGTGAGGGATCACTGTTCCAATGAATTGTCCCACTGATCCCTTAGAACTCTCAAATCTGCAAGGAAAATTAAGGAAAGAGGACTGAAAGGAGCCTGAAAGGTTCTAAAGAGGAAGGAACGAGGGACTGGTGTGTTGTTTATAATAGAGGTGCTCCCTTCAAGGCTGTGGGAATGTCTGTCAGGGTGAATGGCTCCAGGGTTGCCTCAATATAGCAGCAATTCCATCCCCCCAAGTCCCGTTTCATTTTATGTCTGATGCAGCTCAAGCTCACTGCCTCCTTTTAAACATCTTGAGAAGGTTGTGTAAAGAGTTCCTCTCAAGGAGGGAACTTGGATCTTGTCATTGCAAACAAATAAAAGAAAATGTTCTGACCTTACGGGTTATCTATTTTGGAATGGGAGGGTTCAGCTGCACCCAGGGTGGTCTGGTGGCCTTTTTGCTCTCAGAATCTTTCACCTCTCCTGACATTTGAACCAAATATTTTTCCTTGGATCTGAGGATTAGGATGTGTTTGTTTCCTTGGCATCCTAGAGGACATGAAGGTCTCAATCACCTGGGTGAGCCCAGGATGTCAGTGCCCTGCTGCTCCCTGGGGTTCATGAATATCATGGATATTCATGGTGTAGCTGACAACTTGTATTTTGTCAGCAAAGCCTTGAGCAGATTTCCTGAGCTGGAATTAAAAAAGAACTTAAATTCCTCCTCAGCACAGTCCCACTTTGTCCACAGGCAGCTGCCTTCCCCCTGTGTTCCTGTCAGATAAACACCACCTTCACTGTCGGGGCAGCGGGGACCTTGTCAGCATCTGAAGCGTGATGAAGGGTGGTTTCTCCCCTCTGTGTGTTGTGTCACCATTCCTGCATTTCCTGGGAAGACAGAAGCCTTATCTGCATGGAAACTACAATTCCCTGCTCACAGGGGCTCTCTCTGCTCCCTTTTCCCAGCCATCCTCTTTGCCATTGCTGTGTTTGGCCCTGCCTTTGGATACCTGCTGGGGTCCGTGGTGCTGCGGCTCTTTGTGGATATCGGGAGGGTTGACACTGGTGAGTATTGCTCAGGTAGCAGAGGTCCTAAAGACCCTCAGTGGGTCAGAAGGTCACTCTGAGATGAAAGGTGACAGAAGCCACCAGTCCTGTGACCCATAAAATCCACTGCCCTGGAAAGACCCGACCTGGAAAAGCACCCCCAGCATACTCCTCCACTCCGTCACCCCGTAAGGACAGATACAGGTGGTCCTGACACCACCACTGAAGCAGAGCCCTGGGGTAGGGACATTCCAGTGCCCAACTCATGGTGCTGCACTGGAGGTCATGGCTGGGGTCTGCCCACTGCCACCACGCTGAGGAGGTGTCCCACAACCCCAGCATGGTGGTGGAGAGGAACAGGGAAATATGAGGAATCCAGAGATGGAGAAGAGAACACAGAGCAATCACTGCCCTGTGGATACACAGAGAACTTGAGTGTACTCATGCTCCTCCCCAGCACCCACCACCAGCACCTGCAGAGAGAGGGGCTGAGCTGACGCCACCGCAGGGATAATGTGCTTTATCCATGGCATGTGCTTATTATTTCTGGTAACTTAATCACTAAAGAATTCTCCCCAGCTCCATCATTAACGTGGCTTTTCCTGTGTTTCCTCAGAGAGATCAGAGCCTGACATTTTTGTCCGGTGCCTGATAAGAATAATAAATGAACGTGGGCAGGAAATGCCAAAAAGCCTCGGCCCACTCCCCGCGGCGGCAGACGGATTTAGCAGCCTCTGCCTGGTCGCTCCATGATGACATCCAAGCTCCAGAGTGGAGTGGTCCTGTTTGGGGAAGTGGGTGATTGTTTCAGTGGGGTGGGGGCTCCTCTCCTGCCACACCCTGGCACGGAGCTCCCAGCTGGAGATGGCCGTGGTTCCTTCCCAGCCGCCACATCCCAGCCGTGGGTAGCCGTGTCCCCAGGCCAAGCCAGGCAATCTGTCAGACCTCCCGTGAGCATCACTTGGCCTAGCCAAAGGATGTGTGTGCTGGAGACAGAGCGGCTCTCACCTTCTCCTCCTTTTTCCGGAGAAGGCGCCCGGAGTTTGGTCCACTCGGAAACCAGGAGCTTCTGCCAGCAAGGGCCTTCCCTTGGTCCCTGCAAGCAGAAAGTGACCGAGCCTGGAACAATGGGAGAGCAACTTTTTCCAGGAAAGCAGCACAGCCTTTCCCAGTCCCTGTCTTGGCTCAGCATCCCTGTCAGCAGCATGGTCCAACCCACTGTGCTCTCCAGGCAGAGGATGGAGGCAGGCCCCCATAATCTCTGCCTCGCTGGCTGGCTCAGGGGTTACAGTTGAACCTGTGCCACCAGCGTGCTTCCATGCTGACCAAATCCATCCTGCAGTCACCTGGGAGGCTGGTACACTTGGGATGAGTGGCAGTACAGGGCCCTGGCCAGGGAAAACAAAGGTCAAACACAACCAGGGCCAGTCTTGCTGGCAGCACTGGTAGGAGCTCCCACCTCCATCCATTTGCTCTTACCTGCCAGTGGAAAGACCCTTGGGTTGTGCCCACAGGGACTCTTCATACTCCACGAGTCCACATTTTCATGGAGATTTGTCCCTTTCACCCTTGGAGCTCTTACAGTGTGTCCTTGTGTGTTGCAATGACAGTGGACCTGACGCCCAGCGACCAGCGGTGGATCGGAGCCTGGTGGCTGGGGCTGCTCATCTCCTCGGGCTGCCTGGTGCTCACCTCCATCCCCTACTTCTTCTTCCCTCGGTACATGCTGAAAGGAGAGGTGAGACCTCATGTCCAGAGGCTGGAACGTCCTGGAGCCAGGGATGTGCTCAGGGAAGGAATACCTGTCCCCAGAGGAGAGGGGTGGGAGGGAGGAAGGCAGTCCAGCAACCCTTTCCCATTAAAACAAATTTTAAAATGTGGAAAATAATTAACATGTATCATTTTGGTGCTTTCAAAGCCAAACGTGGCTGGCTTTGTTACAAAAATACTTTAGTTCTCTTTTGAAGTTGTTTAATCATTGATTCTTTAAAGGTAAAATCAAGCCCAATATATTTCAGTTATGGCTAAAGGACTTCCCAGACTTGAGCTGAACTATCTCTAACTTTCATTTTCAGAGGTTTTGCAGAGTTAAAAGGGAGGTATTTTGTCAGGGTTCAGGGGAGGAAATATTTCCAAGTTCTTAAAACCTCCCAACAACAAGCTGTTGTCTTGCTGCTCTGCTCAGGGGCTGCAGTGATATTTGAGATAATTCACCCCTTTAATCACAGAATCCTGGAATGGTTTGGGTTGGAAGGACCTTAAAGCTCATCCTGTTCCACCCCCTGCCATGGGCAGAGACACCTTCCTCTATCCCAGGTTGCTCCAAGCCCTGTCCAACCTGGCCTTGGACACTTCCAGGGATGGGGCAGCCACAGCTTCTCTGGTTACCCTGTACCAGGGCCTCACCACCACAAGAATTTGTCCCCAAGACCCCATCTAACCCTAATGGCAGTGGGAAGCCATTCCCCCTTATCCTGGCACTCCAGGCCCTTGTCCAAAGTCCCTCTCCAGTTCTCCTCAAGCCC
>VXBC01007034.1:227866-327280 GCA_013399945.1 Ploceus nigricollis
AGGACCAGCTTCATTATAGGCACAGGGCTTTGCTGAAGGCTTTTCCTGCTCTTCCCAACACTTGGCAATGCTGCAGAGAGGCAGGAAAAGCACCAGAGAAAGAAAAGGACACAACAGATGAGCTGAGTGATGAAGGAGGACTCAAACCACAGGGGAGAGTGGGCTACAAACTACAAAATGGTCTNACCTAAAGATGAAAGAAAAAGGAAAGCCCAGAGGTTCAGCAGCCCAGAGGAGGGCAAGGGAAGAGGGGAGAGGATAAAAACATTGCAGCATGAAGGGACAGTCAGAGGGAATCACACCAGCAATTGTCATGTTGCTCCCAAGCCCACGAGCAGCAGAAGACACCACAGTGCTGACTTCCAGTGAAGTTCCTTCTTTTTACATCAAGATGAGATTTGAGTGCCCCAGACCATCTTTTTCCCTTCAGCCCCCCAGCCCTGTCCATCTCTGTTCAGGCCACCTTCACCAGCCACTTCTCGAGGGCCTCCAAGTCAGCCTCTCCCTCCTCTCCCTTGCTGCCTCGAGCACTGCACTCCACAAACTCCACCTTCATGGGCAGCTGGGAGAAGTCGAAGTCCTTGCCCTTCTTCCCCAGCTGGGCAGGGCCCCCTGTGGCTGAGCCATCCAGGCTGGTGGGGGCTGCAGAGCGTGTCACCCTCAGGGTATTGCTGCAGGGAGAGAAGGGAAAGGGTCAGAACTGAGCACCAGGGGAGTAGCACCTGCACCACAGCTCTGGGATGTTTGGGGTGTCAGCAGCATGCCAGCTACACCAAGGACACAAGGCCCAGCACTGCCCTGTGAGGCTCAGCCAAGGCAAATTTTGCACAAATGCAAAGGCTCAAGGGAGTACAAGGGCACTCAAGGAGAGGTGTTCAAACAGGTTTGGTTTGTAATAAGGACAGTAGAAGTCAGATGATGATGATGATGATGTCCTTATCCCAATTTGCCCACAGTAAACACTGAAATAACGGTGCCTAACAGGGCACAACAACTACCTAGAAATCCAACAGCTGCACACAGGCAGTTAGCAAATGCTCAACATCAGAACAAGCAACTCTTACCTTCCTGGAGAATGTGAATATGTGGCAACTAACTGCTCTGCTAAAAAGCAGAAGGTTGGGTATTCAGCCTGGAGGAGGCACAGCACAAACACCCCTGCTGCCGTCTGCTGGCCAAAGGGGTTATAGATCCAGGGAACCATTTAGCTTGGAAAAGCCCTCTAAGACCATGGAGTCCAACTGCAAAGCCAGCACTGCCAAGCCCCAGACCAAACAGACTGTTCCCAGCTCCACAGGGAACTCAGACACAGCTCCAGGGAGCTCACTGAGCACTGAGGTAAGAGAAAAAGGACAAGAGGAAAAGCTCAGAGGGATTGAGATTCCATTCCATACTTACAGCTCTTTCTCCAGCTGTTGCTGGATGAGTTTTGCTGATTTTGCCATTGTGACATCTGGAGAGAAAATAAGAAAATCAGCTCTTTAGTTGTCAGAATTCAGAACCTGGCTCCTTCCCCTAAAGTAAGGCCAGCTCATACTGTGCAGTCACTGGAGCTGCCAGGACAAGGACAGCTGTGCCTGCAGTGGGATGAGGGATGCTGCAGCTTTGGGATCACAGGCATGAAGGGGAACAACCCAACAGCCTGATACAATGCACGGAATTAACTTCTTGCTGGGCAGGAAGATACTTCAGAGGATGGGTTTGATGCACCAGCACTCCCTCCTGTCCTGTGCTTTCCACCCGTGGCACGCAGAGCCATGAAGGCCTCAAGCAGCTCCTGGGTTAAGTGCAGGAAATAGTTACAAAATCCAATTCTGATACTGCCCCAAAACATCCAACTGTTACAGAGGGACCCACACTTTCACTGTAGAACCTGTAGGGATCTGAAAATAGGGTCTTTTCCAGTAGCTGGGTATTCAGGCTACTCCAGAGAAAACATGGAACCCTGGCAGCTGAACATTTTAACTTTGAAGCTGCTGAGTGTGTAGGGATAGTTCACTATGCCCCAGCTAATCTTATTTCCTGCTGCCTGGAGACTGAGACTCAGCTCTGCACAAAGCAAGCAGAAACAAAAAGGCACACAAAAGCCACCTGCATTACCTACACCCACCCAAAGAGCTGCAGCTCTCCCAAGCGGTCCTCCTAACACTCCTGCTGAGTAGTCAGAGTTTAAACCTAAATCCCAGCCTTCCTTTTGCTGCAATCCCAGCTCCCAGCTCAGCAGCAGTGGCACAAAGCCCTGCAGGCCTGGCCAGGCCCAGCCCAGGGTACCTTGCTTGTTGCAGGCGATGAGCAGCGCGGGCGCGTTCCTCAGCACGGTGCTGTCCACCAGCACCTGGTACAGGAACTCTGCCACATCCTTCACCTCCCGCTGGAAGGCCACGCTGTCCACCACAAACACGATGGCTCTGGGGCAAGAGGGAAGGACAGGTGCTGGGCATGAAGTTCTGCAGTCACCTTCCCCTGCAAGTATTCCAGCCTGGGCTGAGATTTCCACATCTGGTCTCACCCAGCCCGAGCGCAGGCTCGCAGCGTGTGCTGGCTGAAACACATCCCACGGCCAGCTCCAGCAGGAATTCTTCCCCTGTCTGCCCCAGGATATCCCACATCCCCTAGACCTCCCTGCTGCAGTGGCTTTGCCTCCTGGTGCACCACAAGCACAGGTAAGTAAGAAATTCATGGTGTGATTTTGGGATTGTGCTGTGCAGGGTCAGGAGCTGGACTCGATGATCCTTGTGGGCCCCTTCCCACTCAGGATATTCTATGAAGGCAAAGCAAAAATTAAGCAGCACCACCCCACAGCAGAGCTCTGACTCTCAGGGCACCAGCAGCCCAGCTCACAGCATTCCCAGCACCATCATTTGGTTTATCCCTTTCCAAAGGATCACCCACCCCCTCCTCCCCTGCTGATCCCCTCCAGGTTACCTGGCTGCGGCCTTGAACCTCTCCAAGAACTGCAGCCTCAGACTCTCATGGCCTGGAAGGTCTATCAAGGTCACATTAGCGCTCTGGAACACAGGCAAGAAGGAGTTAACAACACCTGATCCTGGGTTTCCTGTGATCATGGACTGGGGAAAAGCAGTCTGACCCTGGATTTGTGTCCTGAAGGCACAGCCCCATCTGCCCCTGACACAGAACATGACCCTACAGTCTCACCTATTCCAACACACCAAGTCTCCCTAAATACACCAAACCTTGCTGGGAATAACACAAAAGTGCCTTTGCAAGAGCCTGTTTTAACTGGAGGCTGCAAAGGTTTCCCTTCCCAGGAAAGGAGAGAGCCAAAGCCAGGACGTGGGAGAGAACACACGGCCGAGCAGGGCCACGTCACAGATAAGGCTGCAGGAGCCCCTTCCTGCCACTGCTCTTGGGTTTTACTGGAAACCTTGGCTATGGTTAAAAAAAGAATCAAAAAAGCAATCTGCCTTGCAGCCTCACCCCTTCCAAATACCTGTCTGCTCAACAAAAATAGGAAAAATTTTTCAAAAACCCTGCATGTTCTTTTACAAAATTTTTAACCTTATTGTTGCTGTTGTTAATAATGACTGAGAAGGTGAAGCCACAAAACCACCCTCTACTTTCACAATTCACCAGCAGTTAAGGTGCTGCCAGCATTCTGCTCTCCCTGCCACGTGTGCACCCAGCACAAGAGATTTCCAGAATGAATGAATTGCCAAAACCTGAAAACTACCAGATCTGCAGACCTAAAAATAACAGGACCTAAAAATAACAAAATCCTTTCTGGGACCATATAAAGTCCACTTGGAGCCTCTGCTTAAACCTGATAAAGCTTTTAATTTCAGGTTTTCTTGGCAGAAACAGAAATTACTGCTGAGGAAATAAACCAGTGCAACAGAACACTGAAACCCCCAGATCTCCCTCCTGCTCTGCAGTTTTCAGTCAGAAATGTTCCACTGTTTTATAAGCAAAGAAAAAAGAACCTGGAGCCCAGTAATACATTATACATCCCACTACTTCCCGACTTTCTCAGCGTGCATTGCCTGGAAAAATCCTGTCCTGAGCTCAAGCTGGGGCCTGAGCAGCACAAAACATTCCCAGGTTTAGCAGAGGGAGCAGGAAAAGGCTGCAGCCAGGGCTGAGGCAGTGCACTCACCTTGTCCTGGCTGAGCCTGTAGACGGCAGAGCTGTCGGTGATGGAGGTCTGCGTGTCGCGATAGCGCCCCGACAGCAGCTGGGGGAACAGGCACAGACTCAGAACCAACAGCCCAGGAGGCTCCCCAGCCCCACACCAGCACCAGCACCACCTTCAGCCTCCTCAGAAACTGAAATGGTCTGACAGGGGTAATGGGCAGCAGAGATCTGATCTCAGTTTCCTGCAGGAAACCACTCCTGGGGTCACTTTGCCCAGGTAATTAACAAATGGTCGTTAGGAAAGTAAGTCTGTATTTATATTGTGGATCTCCACTAAAATAAGAAGGAAGAGAGGGTGCCTGCAAATCCTTCGGAGTTTTCCAGCTGGGACCAGGGGAAGCACGGCTGTGCCCTTCTTTTTCAGACTTAGCAGTAACAGAATATCCAGGGTTGGAAGGGACCCACCAGGAACATCAGCCCAACTCCTGGCCCTGCATGGACACCCCAACAATCCCAGCCAGCGCCTGAGAGAACTCTCCAAACACTCCTGGAGCTCTGGCAGCCCTGGGGCCGTGCCCATTCCCTGAGGAACCTGTCCACTGCCCCACCACCCTCTGGGGGAAGAGCCTTTCCCTGATATCCAACCTCAGCTCCCCCGGCCCAGCTCCAGCCGTTCCCTCGGGTGCTGTCCTTGGTCCCAGAGACTGGAGCTGCCCCTCGGGAGGAGCTGCAGACTGCGCTGAGGTCAGGTATCCCTAAGCCTTTTACTATGCCAAATTCAAACCAAAACGCAGTTTCTTGGACACTCTGTGGTAGACAAAACTCGCTCTCCACCCCTCCTTACAGCTATAAACCCCACCTTTCAAGCTCCATTAAAAGATTCAAAACCGAACTAAAGGGAACTCCTTCACCTCCGTACAAGAGGCCCCCGCGGCGCTCCCCGCTCACCCGCGCGAAAAGCAGCGTCTTCCCCGCGTCGCAGAGGCCCAGCAGCAGCACGGCCTTCCGGCTGCTCTTCCTGCCCTGCACGAACCGCCAGATCACTGCGGGACAGGGGAGGATCAGCAGGAGAAGGGGACACCCGAGCCCGCGGCTGCCGGCACCGTCGCGCCCTCAGCAGGCCGCGGGGCGGGGGGAAAGGGAGGTTCCCGCAACTCACGGAAGGTGATGGCGACGGCGATGAGCGCGACGAGCACGGAGAGCACGGCGGGGCCGCCCAGCTCCCGCCGCAGCGCCGCCAGGTGCGGCTCCAGCCCGCCCGCCATGGCCCGCACACGTGGCCGCGCCACTCTTCCGCTTCCGGCCCCGCGGCACGCCGGGAAGGGCGGGGCGCGGGGGCTCATGGGAGCTGTAGTTCTCCCCTGAGGCGCTGGGGCCGCAGGGCCTCCCTGGGGGAGGCTGGGGAAACATGGAATGGTTTAGGCTGGAAAAGCTCTCTGACCGCAGCGCTGCCAGGGCCACCACTAAGCCATGGCCCGAAGTGCCGCATACACAGGGCTTTTAAATTCCAGATGTGCCAGGGCTGGACANAGCTGTTTCGTCCCAGGCTGTTTGTACCAGGCATCAGGAAGCAGAGCCAGGCTTCCCACAGTGGTGCAAGGTGAGAAGTAACAGGAATACGTTGAAAGGAGACAGGTTCCAAGTGGATATGAGAGGAATGTTCTCCTTTGGGGGCTGCCAGGAGCAGGACAGCCTGCCCAGGGAGGTTGTGGAGTTGCCATCATTGGAGGTCAAGCCCTGAGCACCCTGGCTGATCCCTTTCCTTGAGCAGGAGATTGGATTGGAGACCCCCAGAGGTCCCTTCCAGCTTGAGTGATCCTCTAGTGAGGTTCCTTTTATCCTTTAATGCCTTCTACCTATGGGACAAGGGCTTACACCTGACATGAAATGCAGATGGTGCAGCTTTTTTGGGGGGAAAGTTTTCTAACTGTAGCCNATTGGAGGTCAAGCCCTGAGCACCCTGGCTGATCCCTTTCCTTGAGCAGGAGATTGGATTGGAGACCCTCAGAGGTCTACACCTGACATGAAATGCAGATGGTGCAGCTTTTTTGGGGGGAAAGTTTTCTAACTGTAGCCATACTGAATTGTGGAAACAGCCTGTTAGAGGCACTGATTCTCTTTCTTTGCTAATTTTGAAGAATGGGTTAAAAAACCACCTGTCCAGTGTATTCATCCTACATGAACTCAGGGACTACATTTCATCCTTTCCTGTCACACTCTGCATTTCTGTCATCCAGGGCGATTTTCAGCCAGGCTGGTGGACTTCTCAGTACACTTACCGTATGCATCCAAAAATCATCAAAATATTCATTCCCTCAAAGCCAGGAGCTTTGTGCTCTCAGCAGCTCCTCCACACCTGTCTTGACAGCAGGACTGGGACACCCTGGATGAGCCCAGGCTGTTCCTCTGGAGCTGAGAGCTTCAGCAGCCCTTTCTGTCTTGCCTTTTTATTTTCACTGTGGTTCAGAATCAGGCAAAACAAACAACACGTTTGTTTTCAGGTCAGCAGCACAAAATCAGACAGACTGCCAAAACAAACACGTTTCCAAGCAAATCCTAGATTTTTCCAGAAAGGAAGCCTAAGCCTGGACTCTCCCCATCAATGTATGTGCTCAATGAGTTCTGCCTGCTGGAAGGGACTCAGAGCCAGCCAGCTGAGATCTGAGACACAGCAGCTTCTGTTCACACCTCCCATCTTACTCCCACTGTATTATTTTGGTTTGGAGTGGGTTTTATTCCTTCTTCAGCCTTCAGCTTCCCTGACACAAACATCCTCTCTCTTCCTGTGTCTCAACCACACTGGGGAACCCTCACCTGCCCAGGAGACAATGGGATAATCTGGGCAAAGCAAAAGCACAGAGAGTACAAAGCATCTGTTAATTAGGCTCCGGGGTATATTCAATCCATTCTGCTTTGGCAAATGGTGCAAGAAATTTCCTTAAGGGGCAGCAGTAAGTGACAAGAGCCATGCTGGTATCTGTCACTGTCCTACAGTGAGAGGCACTGAGGAAGGAATGGGCTTAAGGACCATTTGGAAAAATCTCAGGACACCCGTTTAGATTTTAAATTTTATTTTTTGCTGTGCTGGCAGCAGAGAATTGTAAAGTGTCAAAGAGCTACTTTCAGAGTGGTGAGGGAGGGCAGGGAAAGCAGTGAAGGCAGAGGGCCCTCCGCGGGTCAGTGTTCGCTGCTGAGGGCACGAGAGGAGTCATGGCTTGAGGTTTTCTCCCCCACTTCGAGGATCCTTCCCATCTCACTACTTGTCTGCAAGGAAGGTGCACACCTGGAGAAGATCTGGAAAGGGAAAGGACAGGGAGAAGTTTAGATCCTGCTTTTAAACACTTCCATCCCACCAGCACACACCCAGCCATGCCAACAATGTCACACCATGGAAAATCCACAGTGTGCCACAAAATAAGAGCTTTAACCACAAATCCCACACTGCTGGGTCTGGGGGGGTTCTCTGTGCTGTTTCTCAAAGTCCATATTTTCTAAAGGTGAGGAAAAATCTTTTATTCATATTGCTGCCAGAGCAGCAGATTTTAAGTCTGTTCTCAGTTCACTCAAGGTGCTCTGAGAAAAGAATATTGCCATCTTCTTCCTTTAAAGGCATTGAATGGACAGTTCCAGAAGAAACTGCTCATGCCTGCAAGGTAAGAACTGCAATTCAGGACTTCCTCTGGGGCTGTTCCAGTTACCTGATGGATTGCAGGTGTTGAGGCTGGCAAGTGAAGCATAGTATTTATCTCCAAGGAATTCCTTGTACGACATTCCATCACGGAGCTTGATCAGGCACTTTGTCCGGTCTTTAAACAGAAGATCCTTGGATTCATATGCAAACATATTGAAATCTTCTTTCCTGGTTCCTTTTGCTCCAAACAGCCTCTGAAATAAAGGCACAAAGAGGAGAGAAGTAGAAAGCTGGCCTACTTCTTCTTCCTGGTTCTTCACCATCAGCCCGGGAAGCCCCAAGCCAGGCTCCAGAAATTTAGGATTGAACTTTCTGTCTGTATGCTTAGAGGAGGGATTGCTCACTGGGAGGCACATTTCTTCCCCCATTTTAACATGTCCCTGTGTGCAGAGATGCTTCCAGCAGGTCCTGTAACTTAACCATGAGTAGAAGCAAAAGGCCCCAGGTGCCTCTCACCAGACCCTGATGGTGGAGCCAATTTTAATGTTTGCAGGGAGAAACAGAGATGGTTTAGCCTGGTTCTGGTCAGCTGTGTGTGTGCAGGGAGCCTGCTGTTGGGGCTGAGCCTGACCCAGCTGTGGCACAGACCACGCACCACAAAGGAGTTTCTGATACACCCCAGCAGGAGCAGAGGCCAGAAAGGAGGTGATAAACTCATTTCACACAAGTATAGTGTGACAGCAGCAACAGCTGCAACCCCACTGCTACCTAAAGGTGTGTTTGCTAAGGTGGCAGAGGAAAAGAGCACTTGGGAAGGGATGGAGGAACGGGGAGGCCAAGGGACAAGGCTGTCACCCCATAGCAGTGAGGTAAAAGCTTCCACCTCACGCTGACTTGGGCAAAATCAGAGCAACCCCACAATATTTCTTCTACTCTCAGCACTACAAACCTCTTGGTTCTCCAGCATGTCACGGACTTGTTGTGCTTTCTCAGGACGTGCCATCACAGCGTGGGTAGGGACTTTGGCCAGGTTGCATCGTCTGTAATCCATGACATTTGCCCGCTGCCCATCAGTGCACAGCAACTCAAATGAGTCCATTTTCAGATCTTTGGCCCAGCTTTCTGTATTTTTGCCTTTAAAGAGAATGGGTTTGGAGATTCAGAGAGCTTGCATAGCAGGAGAACATCAGCCTCAACACCACCTAAGCAATCATGCAGATGGGGAAGGCAGCCCTGACCACGTACCATCAGTGTTCTCCTCAACAATGGAATGCTTGATAAAGGCCACATCCCCCTGCTCCACCAGACACCTGGGAAGTAGAAAAAGAGGCCAGTGATGTAAGTGCTTGAATCCTGTCCCTTTCCCACATATTTAATTTAGACTTGAGTCTTATTCTGTACAATTAATCTCCAAGGACATCCAGGTCTAGGAGCCCTGCCACAAATATTTTAAATATATCTGAAACACAGACTTTACACTCCTTATTTATGTTAAAAGAGGAGCACTTCTGCCATTGTGGCAGGGCTTGTGCCTCTCTGGGTTTGCCTGGGGGCACCAGGACATGAGTTCTACAGAACAGGGATATTTCACATCAATTTTCACAAAGCAAAGAAAAAGCATGTGGCACATGTACAGTATTACAGAGATATGCACTTTCAGTGGTGTAATGGAGAAAAAGAGTTAGTGTCGACATGAGGCTGTGCTTCAGCTGTGACCTACCCTCTGTGACCAGCCCCAGGACGCTGAGGCAGCCTGGCTGTCCCCAGCACATACCGTAAAGCTCCGGTGTATCCGTAGTACTGCTCGTGGCTGCTGGCAACGCACTTCTCCGGAGGGACCCCCCCTGAGCCCTTGCACAGCTGGCAGAGGCGGGAGGTGGGAGGAGACCCGGGAGCACAGCCCTGGCTGAAGTATTCATCTGGAGGCAGGAAGGGGAGAAATTCACTTTTCCTGCCCTGACAAGTGAGGTTTTATTGTAATAACACGTTCTTGCTCACAGGGGAGCTGGAAACGGGTTGGGAGAAGGAGCATGACTTAGTGGGCAGCAAATCACGTGCATCCAGCTTTGACCAGGGAACTTGGGTCCTGCTATTATTGATAATTATTGCTATTGTTGCCCAGAGAAGCTATGGCTGCCCCTGAATCCCTGAAAGTGTCCAAGGCCAGGTTGGATGGGGCTTGGAGCAAGCTGGGCTAGTGGAAGGTGTCCTGCCCATGGCAGGGGGTGGAATGGGATGGGCTTTAGGGTCCCTTTCCACCCAAACCATTCCATGATTCTGTGATTCTGTGATGAAGCAGGCCCTAAGGCTCAAGTGCAATAGGCACTATCTTGGCATAAAAAGATGAATGTTTTCCCTGCAAACCATTCCCAGCTCATACAGAGCCAGCCCGAGCCTCCACAGCCTTTATGGGTCAGCAGGGGTGCATTTGGCAGCAGTGTCAGAGCTCTTGGGGTAGAAGGGACAGTGGGAAAGGAAGGCAGGAGGATAGGGAAACCAAGAATAAAACTTACTAACACTAATATCACTTCCTTTTAACAATTATATGCTTACTTTGTCTTGGTTGTTAACATTGATAACACTTCCAAATTATTTTTGTTGGACCATAACTCTCAGTGAAGTCTCAGGCAGTCAGATTAAGTTTTTTGAAGATCAGCCTCTGTCCCCTGTCCTCAGTCCTTCCCCTCCCTTTGAGTTTCATCCTTTATCCCCACTCCACACCCTGCACAAGCACCAGGCCCATGTGAGGCAGCCCACATTCCCTTTTTGGGAATACTTCTTGGGCTGCTGCAAAAGGAAGGGGAGGGATGTGAAAAGAAAGCAAAGACCCCCAAAGCAGCTGATGTGCCATATCTTACTCTGAAGCAGACACCAAAAGCCTAAAATTTTGCTCAGTGAAACCTTAAATAACACCATCTTCTCCATTTCCTCCCTCCAGGAGGGAATCTTTGAGGCACAAGAAACTTTGAAATCCCGATGAAGGATGGTAAAACATTATTTTGAGCAGATTCCCAGCTCAAAGAAGTGGATTCCAAACTGGACTCACCGAAGTTGCAGTTGCCTGTCCTGTTGTGGATCAGGCCCATGGGGATGTTCCAGCCAGCAGTTCTCCCCACGGCGGTGTGGCACGACTTCTTACCCTGCAGGTTGTTCCAGCTGATATCCTTGTCAGACTTCTTCACAACAGCCACAGCAAAGTAGGTTGCTTTCAGAAGATAAAATAGAGAAGAACTGAGGTCTAACTCAAGGATCCCACTGTGATCCCTTAGGAGAGAGCACTGGCTTCACTTGGGAAAGGACACCTAGGAACAGCACAGAATTACTCTGTGCTTATAAATACTTGGCCAGGCAGCAACAATGGAAGAGTTTGTAGGTGTGATGCATCTACTTCCACCACGCTGCTGGGAAATTATTATCCCTGACATTTCCCTGCCCTCCAAAGCTCTGATCCCTGGGTACAGGAGAAAGCTATGAGAAAGCAAGGCACATGTGAGGATTTCATATCCACTCCTGATTTCTTATTCTCTCCTTAGCAAAGGACAAAACCCTCCCCTCCTCTCCCACTTTCCATTTCCATAGAAAGAACAATTTCCTAATGCTGCAGCCCAGACCCTCTTTCTCTATTCACAGCCCTGACACTTATAGTGTAACCACACCAATCTCTGCCACTACCAAATGTTTCACCTTGATCTTATTGTAGCCCCTAATTTTCCCTCCTATTGCTAAACCTACCTCCCAAAATTCTCATATCTACACTGGACACTCTTTGGGTGGAGACTGGCCATTTATTCTCCACTCATGACTCATATCTACTTTTCTACTTATATCCCTCTGGACTGTTTTCTGTCCCTCTGTTGGCAGTAATTACCTGGTTCTTCTTGTGATTCGCAGTGATTGTCTGTGGGAGGGGAGAAGAAGAAGATGTTAAGTTAAATTCACCTCAAATCCAAAAGAAGAATCAAGCTCACTAATTTCTGAAGAAACTCTATTGTAAAAGTGACCATTTCAAGTAACACCTTGTGCATCAGCAGAACAAAGCACAGCCTCCAGCTGCTCCTCTGAGCTTAACCAAGCAGTTTTATCAAGGCTGGTGCTAAAGGACTAGGGCATCCTAATTAAAACAGAGTTCCTGATTACCCATGCCTGCTCCACTTTCATGGAAAGACAAGGTGTGCAATGGTGAGCAGAGTTGCCTCAGAGCACCATGTGTTAGGTTGGGTATCAGGAAAAGGTTCCTCCCCCAGAGGAGTGGGGTGGTGGAGCACTGAACAGGCTCCCCAGGGAATGGGCACGGCCTCTGGGCTGCCAGAGCTCCCAGGCACAGGCTGGGATTGNTGGGCTGCCAGAGCTCCAGAAGCCTTTGGACAACGCTCCCAGGCACAGGCTGGGATTGTCAAGGTGTCTGTGCAGATGCAATGAGTTGGATTGATGATCCTGGTGGGTCCCTTCCAACCCAGGATATTCTGTGATTTCTGCAGGATGCAGCACTGCAGCTGCTTTGTAGGACTCCAGAATAAAAACAGCACTTTGGCACCAGCCCATTCCCCACCAGCTGGACCCTGAGACAGAGCTGTGCTTACCCTCATAGCTCTCTGCCATCACTGGCACCAAGCCACACATGCCAGCAGTGTAGACAAAGCCTCCATCTAAGCTGATGGCATCTGCTTCACCTTTCTGCAAGGGAAAGGTGCAGAAATGAAACGCTGCGCGTCCCCAGGCCAGCGCTTTCCAGAGCTCAGATGGTAAAAGAAGCACCTGAGAAGTTCACAGTGAGAAGAAAAGGGAAAAAAAGCTGTACCATGATCTTCGTGATGCATTCCTTGGTGTCCTCTGCCACAACGCACTCCACATCCCCGTTGCTCATCACGCTCCAGACGTCACACTTCTTCTTCTCATCCCTGCCAATCGCACACCACTGGATCTTGTTGTCTCTGCGGCTGGGGGTCAGGCGATCTGCAGAGGCAGCACAGGGGAAACAGGGATGAGCCCTGCAGAGCCACACCGCCACCTGTACACACCAACCTGCTGCTGCTCAGGGCAAGGAGTTCTTGTTAATTAAGCTCTGGGCTGGCAAGAATAGGAAAGGTGATTCTTGAGCTGAAGTAGGCTCAAAAATCAACTTACACATCAGAAAGGTGAATTGCTGCATAACACAAGCCATTCAGGCAGATTTCTGTTAGCTAAAACAGCACAACCACCAGACACCTGTGTGATAATAGTACTTGGAATTGCTGCCTGTAATATGTCCCACATTTCTGCACTCCTCACAACCCAGACAGCCATGGGACTAAGACCACACTGAACTGGAAACCTAGTTATGTTTCTCTAGAACAGCACTTGAATAATCTGGTTTGATGCTATGTGAAGCCCATTCACCCCCTTCCATAAATATCACTTAACAGAAGTGAGGTACTTTAAATTGTACTATGAATTCTAAGTGGGTTTCAGAGATCATTTGTGGGATGTTTGACTCTCAGAAAGCTATCAGAAAATGCTTGATGAGTCTAGATGGAAATCAAGGACATTGGTTCCTTCAAGTGTCTGAACCTGGTGTCCTGGGATGTTCCTTCTTTTTACATCCCAGAAATGGTTTTTCTAAGCAGCAATTTTGACCATGCCCAAGCTCTACCACCAGCTGAATAACTGGTGTGGAGTTTGTGTAGATTTTCCATATTTGTCAGTGTGGTAATTTCGGTTTGGATACAACATTCCTTTGTTGATGTAAGTGAAGTTTGTGAAGGTTCTGTGATTTCACACGAAATATTTTGCAGATGATACAGTCTGTGTCTGAAAAACACAGGTTCCTTTTGCCTGGCTGTATTTGCCAATGCCAACTCTTCCACACAGCCCATGCTGACATGACATTGGTGTTTGATGTCCTGCCTACCTTTCTGGAGGCTCTGGACAGCACTGTAATACTCAAAGCCCAGGTAGAGCTGAGCATCCATCAGTGAAGGGATTTGCTTCAGCTGTACTGCAGAGTCTTTGAAAAGCAAGTCTTTGAGGGCTGGGTCCTTCTTTCCAGGTGGCCCAAAGAGGTGGAAGGTGCTGGTTGTGCCCACGCCAAATTTCTCCTGCCACAAGGGAAAAATAATCAGCAAACAACCACACCAAAACTCTTGGAAAGCTGGAGAAAGCAATCAAAACCAGAGGACAGGGGATGTTAGAGGAAGGAAAGGAGAGATTGGTGGTACCTGTGCTTTGGAGAGGAAGTTCCAGATGTCATTGACCTTGCTGTCATCTCGAGCCACAACAGCATGAGCAGGAACCCTGGCCCAGTGACAGTCCTTGTAGTTGTCCACGGGCTGGCGAGAGCCATCCAGACACAGGAGCTCGTACTCATCCTTCTCAGCTGGGGCATTTTCTGAAGGAAGGGAGGAACCATGAGTTGCACCACCATGAAAATAGACAGAAAGGCCAGTTTGGGAAGCTTTGTAATTAATTTATTTCTGCTGAAGCTCTGGGGGGAATTCTTTGCAGAAGACAGGTTGCAGGCACCCCCCCCCCCTTGCAATGGGGTCATCTTGGGCATATGAAGGCAATGCCTTTGGAAGAGAAATCATCTCGGCCTCTGCTGTAACTAACCCCACAGTACAAGGATTTGTGCACAAAGGGATACAAATAGGTTTACAAATCCCATACAAATGGATTGAGCAGGTCAGGAGCTGCACATGGTCAGTGAAGGCCAGTAGGTGACTAATGTCAAGGCTGCAGACAAAGCCCAGGACTCAGATCACAAGGTTACATGATAATTCAAGAGTGAAGGGACTTTTGAAGATCCCTGGTCAAGGCAGGTTTCATCCTTGAAACCCTTCAAGGATGGAGAGTGCACAGCTGTCCTGGACAACCTGTCCCAGACAACCTGTCCCAGTGCCTCACTGTCCTCAAGGGGAAAAAAATTCCCCTTGTTTCTGGTCCCCAGGCTGATCGAGCCCATCCCACAGAGCACCTCCTTGCAGGACAGTTATCCCTGCCCCATGACCACCTTGGTGACCCTCCACTGAGCTCACTGCAGGTCCTGGGTGTGCCAGGCCACCCTTGGTCTCCACAGAGTTAGTGAACTCTTGCTGTGGGCTGAATTCCCTCCAAAATCCTTTCCAGAGGGATGGGTGACCTGCTCAATTGCTCACATTACAGCTGGCTCTGAGATACAGCACCAAGCTGGTTTTCCAGCCACAAAGAAGAACCTCAGAGAAGAAAAAGTGGATCCACCATAATCCCATTTCTCATTAACAAGGATGAGTCAGTTCACAATGTGCAAAACATTTTCAAGAGATGAAAGAAGCGTTTGGGCCTGGAGAGGAATGAAAGCTGCACAGTGTAGACAAATTGTAGGATGGAGTGGCAGCGAGAGGTGGGACCAGAAAGAGGAGAAATGAGGGATCTTGCAGGTGTACCTTGAACAGTTGTGTGTTTCACAAAAGCCACATCTCCTTTCCCATCTTTCAGACACCTGCAGGTGGGAGGAACAGAAGAGAAGTTAGAAAAACAGACATTGTGACTCCCTCTCTCCCATTTCAACAAATTATTTTTGGCATGAACTGCAACCATAAAGCAATGGCCTTCTCCAAAAAAGCTATGCTGGAAGGAAGGAAATTGTAATGGCAGAGAAGCAATTCAGTCTCCTCAGGACCCATGATTCCAACACAGCCCTCCTTGGTACAACAAAAACTTGCATGTGTCAGGGCTAGAATATTTCCCCAAAGGAAAAATAACTCCCACTCACTGAAAAGCTCCAGAATAGCCAGAATAAGGTCCTGTGCGGGACATTTTGGTCTTGGCATCCCCCTTGCACTGACGGTACAGTTTGGCTTCAGTGGTGACACCAGGAACACAGCTGGCAGAGAAGAAATTGGCCACAGCTACGGATAAGAAGGAAGCAACAGTTGGTCAAAAATTCACTTTTAGGAGAACTGGGAAGGGAGAGGATCCACAAGAAATGTCAGTGCCCTGTGAGCTACCCCACAGAAGACCGGGCAGCACCCTTTTCACCGTGACACCAGCCCTTAAGTCCCATGGCCAGTGTCACCGTGCCCACCTCACCTTGCTCGATGGAGCCCGAGTCTTTGCCGTCCCACTCGATGGCCCCGCGGTGGATGAGTGTCCCGATGGGGATGACCCAGCCAGCCGACCTGCCCAGCCCCGTGTGGCAGGAGGTCTTGCCCTGCAGCTCATCTATTGAGAAGCCTGTTCCTTTCTTCACAACGGCCACGGCGTAGTAGCTGGTAGTGGAGCCTGCAGTGCAGGAAAAAGGAATGAAGCAATGGGAAAAGAGGACTTAGGGACATTTCAAATCCTGCTAAACCCCCAGTTTCAGGGAACAAAGTGCTGCACTTCTAAGTAATCAGCTAATTTGGTTGAACACTTGTGGTTTTCTCATTTTCTTGGGGGTGAGCTAATGCTGCCCATATTGAACTAATGCTGCACATTACAACTTCCAGTAAGTGACCTGAAAAGGCTGTCACATTCAAGGTGCCATAGTTTTGTAAGGAACTTCAATGAATCTTTTTGCAAGTCTCCACTGGCAAGTCTCTTCTCCAGTGCCATTGCCCACAGACACCTTATGAGACTGAAACTCCATATTTAGTCTTTAGAATTTTACCCAGTCTGTCACATGCTATATATAGATACAATGATTGGGTTTTGGGGGTGGTAGAAACCTCAGCCTTTAAGGTTTAAGATCTTTTTAACTATCACATTGGGAATGACTCTGCTGCGCTGCTTTGGTCCTGAATATTGCATACAAACAGGATGAACTCCAGGGAAGAAGTCAAAAGAGATTGGAGCTTTGGATGTGGCGGGGAAATGGCATCTGTTTGGCTCCCAGGAAAAAGATGGGAGAGATGAAGGATGGTACAATGGGGGAATAAGGATGGAGCCATGGATCTCACTCGAATCAGAAGGGATTGTTGCAGAACCCTTTTTATGCTTCTCCTTTTTTCCTGGGGACTGCCTGCATTTCTTGCCTCAGGGATCTCAACTGGGTGTCCCTCCCAACCACTAGTAATGCTGTTGCCTCTCCAATCAATTTTTTTTCTGTCTTGATGACTGCGCAGGAAATCACAGAACTTATCTGTGCCTCCCAGCTCTGTGTTTTACCCACAGAGTTCAAGGCCACTGAAAGCAGAAGATCTCTGGGACCAGCAGAATTTTTATGCCATGTTTCAGGAGGACCATGATTTCTGCTCATGGGATCAGAGACCTGCACTGCAGCAAATGACAAGAAATGGGTCCTGTGACCATGGGTGATGATTCACATTTTGCTGAACTGCCCCCCATGCCTCCCCCTCTGAGAGCTGGAAACCAGGGGCAACATCTTGAATCCCCAACCAAAATAAGTGAGAACTCTGCATGCAAGGGATGGCCTCTGCACTCTCAGTTTGTTACCACCACTTGACTTAAAATATTGCATGGGAATGTACCTTCAGTGTGTTCATGGACCTCAGCAGCGATGGGCTTCAGCTTGTAGGGAGCAAGGCCTGCCTCAAAAATTTGACCTCCATCCAAGCTAATGGCATCTGCTTCGCTATTCTAAACAACAAAGAGATTTCATCAATTAACAAAGAGCAGGAGAAGCGCTTCCTAGAGTCTCTCCTGGATCCTTGTGTATAACACGGGGATCACCAGTGACTGAAAGGAAACTCCATCTCCAGGTGTAACAGGCTGCTGAAACATCCCAGCAGAGGAATTTGCTGCCCACTCACCGAAATGGCTTTTATGCAGTCAAGGTATGATGCTTTCTCCAGGCAACTGAAAGCAAAGTTCTCCTGCTGCATGTGGTCCTTCAGGCTATTGCATTTTTTCTCTTCGGCTGAGGATATTGTGCACCACCTGACACTTGGCTTTTGGGGAGCAGCAAAACACAGAGCTGTGGAAAGAATGAGAAAAAAATAGTCTCAGAGAGGTAGAAAGGCATTGATTGGAGAGAAATAGCATCTCTGTGAGCACAAGGTCAATGGTTCCCTGTGAGCACAAGGTCATTGCTTCCCTGTGGTCATGGCCTTGGGTGATGGCCACGTGTAGGATCTCCCAAGCCACGCAGGAAGGTCCTTTCTTTCTTTCTTGCCTGACTTTTGCCCCATCAGGAACATCTGGGATGATCATTCCTGTCCCTGCACTATTGTGATTCAAGCAGCCTGGACTCACAGCACCATGCACAGGATTAGGAGAACAAATCCACACACTTCAATAGAAATCAAGCTCAAGCCTTTGCAAAAACAGAGAGAAAAGTTGGAGCACTGAAGCAGTGCCTGTGCCAATAACCCCAGAGGGGGAGCAGCTCTGACCTGGCCAGGCTGTGTGCAGTGTACTGCCACTCTCACCTCCTTGGCAGCTGAATGATCTGATATATTGAACTGTCTCTATGTCTCACCTGCTCCACTGCACGCCATGAGAGATGCCACAGCACCACCACAGTCCTTCCATGAGTGCCCCAGCCAGTAAAAGCAGCTGAATGGCTGCTCTGGGGGACCAGAACAAAGCAAAAGCCTCAGGTGGATGCAGATTCATGTCTCCTCCAGAAACCTGAACCCAGGAATGCTGGAAACTTGCATGCACAAGGGTGTGGCCAGCCTGTGCTGTCACTTCACCTTCACTCTGCCCCTTCCGGGCAGGGATGTGCAGACCAAGAGGCCGCTTGCACTCCTCTCTCCCTCCAAACCTCGATGGCGCATTTCATCCAAACACCTCCAGGTTAACCTGTGTCATTTCCATTTTCTCCTTCATCTCAGAAAGAGCCTCTCTTTACCTGATTCCTGAGCCTCCCAGTGGAGGTGCTGAATTTGGCCACAGGGAGAATCCTTAGCCTCAATTCCTATGGCCACCACCTCTTTTCTTCATATGTTTTTCAAGTTCGTCATACATTTTTCAAGTCTTGGCTGCACACAAAGCCATGGTCACCTTAACCTAATGCTGGCAAGCATCCTGCCTGGGGCAGAGGCTGGGTGGGGACCTCCCGAGGGAGTCAGCCCAGCTGTACTGGTGACACTGGGAAGGTAATGGCAGCCTGAGTGCCCCGGCCACTGTCACAGACCTTTTGGGTGACCTCTTGTCTCTTTCTGTGCAGGGGAGGAAGAGGAGGAACCATTAAAAAAACATCTTTGTATGCTAATATTCAGCAGAGGTGCTGAAGGACTTCCTGACACCAGAGGCACAGGGAGCACTTCCTAACAGAGGATATTAATCACCAGCACACTTTATGGGGGATCAGAAGAGACCTGCTGCCTACTCCAGGAAGGAGATCCCTCTTTCCCTGCCCAGGCGTCAGTCCCCAGGCCAGGTGCAGCCAGCAGTCTCCTTGCCACGGCTACCTGCCCCTTGCCTGCCAGAGCTGTGAGCAGAGAAAGAGGAAAGAATCGCTCCAAGCAAAGCCAGCCCTGCAGCAGCACAAATTTGGCATAAAATAGGCAGGAGCCTGAGCAAAGTGCAGCTGCAGCGGCAGGACAGAGCAGTGCAGGAGCAGAGTGGGAAGCACACCACATCTTTCGTTATTTAAGCTCTCTTTTATTGTCACTGCCCTCAAGTTTAACCAAACACATGTACGAGCTTGACAGGCAGGTCTTGCAATAATTTCTCCCCCCTGGCTGAGCCCGTGCTCCTCTCCCAGCTGGCCGGAGGATGGTTTTTCCCTTCCTCCCGTGACAGCCGGAGTGCGGAGCCTGTCCCAGGCATTCTCCTCCGTGCTGGTGGGAGCGGAGCATCCCTCCTCCTTGCAGGGTGGGCATCAGCAGTGTGGAACCCTCCCTCCATCCCACGGGCTGGCCAAAGCTGCCGGCAGTAATACCAAAACACCGTCCTCCTTGGCAGATCCGCGGCTGCCAAAGCAAGCACCGCTTCGTGTCCCGGCTTTTCCTGAGCAGCTGCCTGGCTCTGGCGTACTCCGCAGCTCCGAAACAGCCTTGCCTGGGGGAAGCCTGGGGTCCACGGAGCTTTTGACTTCCTTCCCCCAAAGGCTGCTTTCAGCAGACACTTACCCACTATCCCGAAGGATAGCACAGTGAAGAGGGCGAGTTTCATGCTTGAGCAGGGGGTCGGATGCCGTGGGAGGGGTGCAGCAGCCTTGGTCACAGACCGTCCCCTCCAAGTCTGTGATGGCTCTGGAACCGCTTTCTGCCCCTTTTATAGAGGAACAGCCTTGGCTGTGTTTGCAGAAGCAATGACCTAACACTGTTTGTCCTTCCTTGTTTCTCAATAGCTCCTAAATCGCCCCCCTCCCTGGATCAGCCCATTTTTAGGAAGCCTTTCACTTTGGCACTGAACCCTTCCGCAGGCAGGAGTCAGAGCAGGGCAAAGCGCTTTGCATTTTACAAGGGGCTTCAGACGGAAAATTCCCAAGCTGTGACATTTGAATTCTCCTGCGGGCTGAAACGCCGCAGGAGAGGCGATTTTCTTTGTGCTGCCCACCCCCTGCCTTGCCCAGAACTAATCTCAGAAAGTCCCTGCTGGATCCAGAGCCGAGTTTTGTGCGTTTGCCAGTAACTGCTGCTGAGGTGCCCGTTGCCCCTTGGCTCGCAGCACCGAGTGCCTGCCCGCTCCCTTGCGTGCTCCTGGCAATGGCAGCGGGGTTGAAAGGCAGTAAATGATTCTTACACATGATCTGGCAAAAAAAGCCAACAGCAGTGACAAGACAGCTCGATAAGTGCCCTGCAGACAGAAGGAAGCATCACGCTGCACTTCTGGTAAATTTTTGGGATGAACCTGGGAAGAAATGGGATTAGCAGTCAGCCTCCTCCCACTTCCTCTGCAAAGCTTCTCCATCCCATTGTGTCACTCCTGGCCTGTCCCCCTGGGGCCAGTGGGCATGGCTTGGTTTATGAAGGGCAGCCCTTGTGGTGCTGTCCCAGCCTTCATGTCCCCACCTTTGCTGCCAGGTACAGGACCAGCTTCAGCCTTTGGCACAGGCACACAAACTTGAGAACTCCCTGGACCACGTCAGCCAGCCCTTGAGCCCAAACAGCATCCCTGGACCACTGCTAGGGCTGGTCCACTCACCGTGTCCACCCCACAGAAGCCACAGGTTTGCTATTGGAAGCCCAGCCAGGAGGTCCAGCTCCCAGGCTTGCTTTCAAGAGCACAAGCCTCCCTCAGAGGGAGGATCTCCTGGATCCCCTGCACAGGTCCTTCTTCTCCTACAGCCTTCACACTCTACACAGCAGCAGGTTGACTGGAAGCACCTGGGTTGACTCTTGTCCCTTCTCCCAGCAGGCACAGGGCAAAGTGACCTGCAGGTGGTGGTGGTGCCCAGAGTGGCTTCAGTGCAGGTGGGAGCCCAGTGCCAGACCAAGGATTTGGCTCTCCAGAGTGACCCTGGGAGGTTGGAGGCCCTCAGGCAGTGACCACCTCCACTGTGGTACTGGGAGCCCACCCTGCCTGTGGCTGAATGAGAGGCACTCCTGGCCACACTGGTTATTTCAGCATCATCCGTAGCACTTCCTTCAGCATGGCTGGTTCCTATTTCTCATCCCTTCATCCCCTGCTTTCCCAGAAGCGCAGCATTTCTTGTGTCCAGAGTGTCTCCAAACACACTGCAGCTGTAGGAGGACTGACTTTCTCCCACCTCAAGCCTCTCCTTTTAAAAGATCTCCCATCCATATTTACTCCAGAAAGCTGTGGCCTTCCTAGGTCCTTTTCCACCAAGACAGGTAGATGTCACTGAAATCCATTCCCAGCTTCCTGCAGGTCTCACTGATCCCTGCCTCACTCACACAGCCTTAGCAACATCCCCATCCATGAGAAGAAGAAGCACAAGGGCTTGCAGGAGACTGTCCCACGTGGTTCTTCCAGAGCCTTTTGCTGATTTGTTCCAAAATGCCTCTTCTAACAGACGTATTGAGAAACTGTAGTTGCAGCTGAAACAACAAAGACACCTGAGCACATAATATTGGTGGAAATGCTTGGACATATTGATTCCACAAGTAGTTATAGCTCTGCCCAGATAAAGATATTTTACCACAGGACAGATGAAGGGGAAAGATGCAGAAGAGAGCTTGGAAAACATAAAGGATCCACTCAAATAAGAGAAGAGCAGTTGCTGGAAGAGCCCAAACTATCCTTGCCTTCTGCACATGGTTCCCAGACCTTTTTCCATGGACAACTCACCACTCCTTTCCCTTCTCACATTATGCTTGCATCTCAATGCCTTCTCTGCCTGCCAAGGGGATGGCTGTGATGTGCTGATGGATGGGTGGTGTTCACATCTCTTTCCCTTGCTCTCCCAGATGGCATCACAGCAAATCCAGAGGTGACTGAAGAGGCTTGGGTTGCGATACCTCTTGTACTCCAGCGACCTCCTGCATTTCCAGATCTCCAGCCACAAGTCATCTGGAACATCACCAGCCACACCCAGAGGTGCTTCTACACCTTTTGGTGCTAGCAAATCCTACCTTTCTCCATGATGGATTCCACTCTCCTCCTGGGGTGCATCCTTCCTGTGGATGCTCCTTCGACAGCTTTGACTCCTGTGGCCAAGCCTGCAGAGAAGGAACTCTTCCAACACACAGCTCTCCTTGGAGGTACCCCATGGCAGAAGCACAGCAGGCCAGGGCTGTGTCCTCTAGGCCACCTGGGCTCAGGGCTCAGGCCTTGATCTCCAAAGGACCCAACAGCTCTCCAAGGTGGTTCCTTCTGAGGAGTACAGCCCACCATGGGAAGCCTTGGAAGGAAAAGGAAACTATCCTGGGTGGCCTCCAGCTGCAAAATGCCATTCTTTTTGGAGTCCAGGAGGGATGAACTGTGTAATGCAGTCAATTTTCTCCCCTGAACATCCATCAGACACCTGCTTTGCCAAATTTTATGCTAGAAAATGCATGTTTAGTCACATGGTGAATCCTGCCTCTTGCTACGTACACTCTCCTCCCTCTGCAGGTTCTGGTCTGACTCATGCCTGGCTGTCTGGGTGCATGGGTGGTCCCATTCCCAAATGCCCCTGTCTGGCTGACTCAGCTGAGATTGAACAGCAAAGGCCAATTTTTAGTAACGCTGGAAATTCTTGTTGCCTTTCAAGGCAAGAACTCCATGCTCTGGCTCACGTGAGCAGGAGCAGCTTTACCAGGAAGGACAGAGCCAAGTCAGTGCCCCTCAGACTTTGTCCCAGTTACCCAGAAACATCAACCCTCCTGTAGTGCACATCTTCATGGAATGACCTGAATTACTGTCACACCTCCCAAGTCCGTTGCATTGCAACACTGCACATCCTGGCCGTTGTGTTTTCCAAAAGGGGATGCTGCTGCTGCTGCTGCTAAAAATTACATGAATGATGAAGAAATACAAATTAACACACCCTCTGCCCAACCACGGATCACTGGTGATGTATAAACACAGCTGAACCCTGGGGAAAGAACAATGCCAAGTGAAAGAGAAGGTAAAGTAATATTGTTTATTTTCACATCTCCCTCATTACTGCAAGGTCATGTGTGTGCCCTGTGTTTTGTGGTTGAGATGAGGCTGCACTGGAGTTTTGGTGGTGTCCATTTGTCCTCTACCCAAAGGACTTTGGGATAAAGTTAGAGCTGGCACGGCTCTAACTTTAGAGAAGGCTGTGTGGGAGAAGGCTTGGCTTTGCCACGGAGCTGGCTGCTGCCCATGGCACAGCTCATCCCACAGCTGAACGGGGCTGTAGCCGAGCTCTGGTTTTGTGTGGGCCTGTGGGAAACACCAAAAAAAAGAGAGAAATAGGGAAAGCTGTGATCAAGGCACCACACCATCACAGGTATCTCACCCAACTCTTTGGAGCAGTTATTTCCATAGAGGTGCTCCCAGGCAGCTGTGGAAGCCTTTGGAGCTAAGGCTGGTGATCCCAGGGTCACCAGGCTGGCAGTTGTGATGAAAACCCAGCTCACCTTGAGTGACTAAGGAGAAAATGCCCTGAAAATGGAAGAAAAAAACAAAGGGTAATTTACTGAACCTCAGGGTGGGGTGGGCTGAAGGAAGAGGGCAAAATACACACTCACCAGGAGTCATGGCTTCTCCAGAGTTAACTTGTTTCCCTCAGGAAATAGGAATTTCCAGTTCGTGTCTTGGAGAAGGCTGGAGCATGCCGAAGACAAGGATGTCAGCACGGTCAACCACAAAAGCTGGGCTCAAGTTCTTGTCCTGTCCTGGGCCTGCAGGTGGAGGCAGATGAAGGCAGGAAGAGCAGCCTGATAGGAACACATCGTCCCAGATCATCTTCTGTCAATAGCCAGGGTGGGACAGAAGCTGAGACTGGCACTCAAGGGGCCTGTCTCAAGAGATGGGAGATGGTGACCCTGGGTTGTGAATGGATGGGGAGCATCCCTGTGGAGGAGGATTTGGGGAACTGATGGGTGTTAAATTGGACATGAGCTGGCACTGTGCAATGGCAGCCAAGCATCTGCTAGGCCACATCCAAAGCAGTGTGAGCAGCAGGACTAGAGAAGGCTCTGGGGAGACCTTAAGGCCCCTTCCAGTGCCTTAAGGGACTCCAAGAAAACTGGAGAGGGACTTTGGACAAGGACATGAAGTGATAAGGCAAGGAGGAAATGTCTTCCCACTGCCAGAGGGCAGGGTTAGATGGGATATTGGGAAGGAATTCTTCCCTGTGAGGGTGGGGAGGCCTGGCACAGGGTGCCCAGAGAAGCTGTGGCTGCCCCAGCTCTGAAGTGTTGAAGGCCAAGTTGGACAGGGCTTGGAGCAACCTGGGCTAGTGGAAGGTGTCCCTGCCCATGGCAGGGGGTGGAATGGGATGGTCTTTAACAGTCATTTCAAACCCAAACCATTCTGGGATTCAAGGTTCAGGTACCCAGGAGGGGCAGGGAGAAGTCAGGGGGCTCCTGCAGAACTGGTTTACCTCACCTGTGTAAGAACCTGGGGGAAATCCCAGCCCTCTTGCCTGATGCCAAGCCTCTCTGGAAGAGGAAGTCACTCCTGCCCTGGAGCCCAGGTCAGCATGGGGCTCACAGCAGCTGTAAGCCACTGTGTGAGTGCCAGCTCTGAGAGCATGGCCTTGGCTGATGATGGACTGGGACCAGCTTGGCATTCCCCATGGCTCCCAAGGCCTCACTGATACCTGGAGAGCTGTGGCTGGCTTTCCAGAAACAGGCTTGCAGGCCATGTTTGGACCTATGTGTCAATTCTGGGGCCGTGCTCCAACTGCAGAGTCACTGTGCTTAGTTTATTTTTCAGGAAATGCCACAAACCTGTTTCCCTGCTGGTTAGGAGAAATATTCGGTGTCAGGTTTTGACTGTGTTGCAAAATGCTGTTTTCTACCTGGGATGAGCCAAGCTGGCCACTGGAGAGTTGGAGTTGGTGTTTTTTGAACCAATATTTGCTTCTAAGTATTGCTTCTAAGTATTGCCTAATTTCTAAACCGCACATGGCAAACAAAGAGCTCTCTGTGGATTTTAAGCTGCTCTTCCCAGCTTGGAGTGCTAAGCTCAGCTGCAGGCTGAGGCCTCTTGTCCAGAGCTGCTTACCAGGTCATACCAATATAGATTTGCATTTTTAGGTTGGAAACTAATGGCAGCTCAACAGCCAGGTGCCAGCAGCTCGACCCTCTGTGCCTTGCATGGCAGCTCTGCAGGACAATGCCACTGCCCCACATCCCCCCGTGCACATCCCCCGCTCCAGCAAACACCAGCTCGCCCAGCAGTGCTGAGGAAACAGGTTTTCCTGACCTCCTTTCCCAAGCAGGCCCCCATTAACTCCCCAGCCCCCTTGCTGAAGTCAGCAGTGGCTTCTGCTCCACCAGCCAGCAAAACTCACCCTCTCAGACATGCAATTAGTGCCATTCCTCCTAATGAAGGGTCTCTGTTTGCTTAATTAACCCAAAGGTTAACAGGATTACCAGCAACTCTGTGCAACACCAGGAGCTGTGATGTTCCTGAAAGGATTTTGGAAGGGAAGGTGGTGAATTCCTGCTGAAGACACTCTTGCAAGGAGAGCGGCTGGAGCCTGATAACACCCAGCCCTGCCTCCTGTATATTTTCCAAAGATCTGTGGGAACAAATGAGTAAATACTGCTTTCTGGGAAAGAAATGGCAGGAGTGCCAGCTGCTCTGTGTGGCCACAGCACCCTCTGCTCCTCTCCTGCAGGACCCTAGGTCCCACGCCAGGGCACGCACCAGGCAGTTGCACAACTCTTCTGTCCACAAAGTGGCTGTGTCCAGCTCCCTGGGACATGCTAGACAGTTTCCATGGGGACAGGTCCCCACAACGAGATGCTGGACCATCCCAGAGATGTGGCTGGCTGAGAACAGGAGAAAAAGTGGCTTATCTCCAGGAGGAGGGAGCTGTGGCTCTTGTGAGATACCATGCACACATCCAGGGATGTTCTCCTGAAGTGGCAGAGCCCAGGACGCTGGGATGGGGACAGAGGCATGACTGTGGTACAGATGGTCAAGAAGACCTTGTAGTGAGAGGGGAGGAAGAGTGGAGGGGCACAAGGTGACTCTGGGGGTGAGCCACTGCTATTCCACCACCATAGGGGAGCAGGGGGACATCCTGAAGCAGGTCCTGGCAGATGCAGCCAGGGGAGCAGCTCTGAGCCTGTTGCAGAGTGATGCTGGGAATTTTGCTGGACCAAGGGTCACTTTGCAATTGACTTTGCAGCAGAGGCTGGCAGCCAAAAGGACACAAAGGAGAAGGCAAGGGGAGACACCCCGAAGAACTCGGGAACCAGCTTCCCAGAGCAGTGCCAGCAGTACCAGACCTAGGGCTGAATCATTGTCCATCTGCTGGAGCAGCTCTCTCTGCTAGATCTGACCCAGGCAGCAGGGTCTGAACCTCTCCTGGTCCTCCACAGTGGCCAGGCAGCCCAGCTGGGCTGGCACGGCCACCCAGCGCCGCACCCAAGGGCTGCTCTGGCCACAAATGAGATTTGGGCATTAAATGAATGGGAAAAGGGTCAGCTCACCAGTGGGTCAAGCTGAACTCTACCACTTGCTGTTCAAGCCCTTTCCAGTTAATTTATGGTAATCATTAATTCCAAGCCCCTGTCCATGCGGGAAGCTTCACAATAGCTAATTTTTAATCTGTCACCACAGCTACACGCTGCTACATGTGTCCTGATTGAAGCCACCTTCCCATTTAAACACTCTTACAGCCAATATAATTCCCTGCTGATTAATAGTGGTTGTTTTGAAACCGCCAAAAAATCTGTTGGCCAACATTCCCTTCCACTCTGTAATTTTAAAGCAGCATTAAAAGGGAATTAATGGAAATAACACTTTAGAATAACAGCAAGGTTTAGTCTTTATTGGAGACCCATTGAACTCTAGTTAAATTAATTTCCCTCCTGCTCTTGAGATTTTCAAAGACAGATCTGTCACAAGCTGTGCAAACATCTCACCCTTTAGAGGTCAAGATCTGAGTATGACACCAGTGAGCAAATAGTGGCCCCAGGACCTGGGAGGGCATCTCCTCCCTGCCAGCCCGGCGCTGGTGACCACCACACCACCAGAGAAACACCTGCCCTGCCCAGGGATGGCTGAGGAGCCCACGGGCAAGATTGACCTTCTGGTGCCTCCTCTCACTCCTAAGTGTCAGAGGAATTTGTTTCCTGCTCGCTGGTCAAGATGTTCTCATCAAGATAAAATCAGAGGGGAATGGCTCCTCCCGTCCTCACCCCCGGGCCACCCGGGGCTGGCACAGCCTTGAGGCACCGCTGGACCCTGGCTCTCAAACAACCTCATCCTGTCCTTTCCAGTAATTACTGTTTTGCAATGTGGAAAATAATAAAAGACTTGGGACTGTTAAGAGCTCTGGGAGGAGAAGAGAGGGGGGGAGCAAAAGACCCAGCTGAGCAGATTTCAAACCCCCTCCTGAGGGCTTTTAGACTCTCGTGGCATTTTAATCCTCATTGCATTTCCAGCTGCAGGGATAAAGGAACAGAAAACATAGGCAGAGATGAGGGGGCTTCAGGACACAGGTCTGGCTGGGGCTGGTCTCAGTGAGGGAGCTCTGGGCTGGGGTGGACATCAGGATGCAGGAGCGCCCTCCCAGAGCCCCCCAGCATCATCCACTGCCTCCTCGTCCCCACCCTCTGCTCATGTGGGTGCTGTGGCACTGGGGAATGTGATGGCAAAGCCCAGCTAGAGTGTGACATGGCTCTAACAGCTCCTGAAAACTGTTGAGAGAATAAGGAAGGAACCAGAAAAATTCTTGCTTCAGATGCATTGTTAGAAGTTGCATAAGGTGGAGGGACGTGGCTGCACTCTGTAGGTGTAATCATAAAATCCCAGAATGGTTGGGGTTGGAAGGGACCTCAAAGCTCATCTAATCCAGCCCTCCTGCCATTGACAGGGACTGCTTCCAGTATCCCAGGTTGCTCTGAGTCCTATCCAACCTGGCCTTGGACACTTCCAGAGATTGGAGGTCCAGAACCTCTCTGGGCAACAACAACCAATTTTGTTGTACAATGGTGATTGATCAGTAAAGATCAGTTATGTTCTAGGCAAGGAATGGGGAGAAATGACTTCATCCCACTGCAATTCCCTGTTAATTGCAGTGGGAAAGGAAAATTAACTGCTTTTGGGGAGTCTGCTCACTGCCAGGGACTGAGGGTCTCAGCATGGCTGTGTCCACAGCCTTGCAGGACCTGATCTGATGTCTGTTGCTCTCCCCTTCACCAGAGGTTCTGCCCTTCCACCTGCACATCCCTGGCCACCAACGTCCTCCTCCTGTCATCCACTGCAGGCAGCAGGTCCTGCCACACCTCTGCCAGGTGGAACCTGGACAGACAGCACAGCCAGAGAGTGCCAGGGCCACATGCTGGGGGCAGAGAGAGGGAACAAGCCCTGGTGAAACACTGGTCTCTTGGCTGAGCTACATCCCTTACCAGAAGGCATCACCTGCTCCTACAACCCCATCCTCCTCCATTCCAGCCTCACTGGGGACCTCCACTAAAATCTTCAGGAGTCTGTTCATGCTCAGCTGATCATTCCCTGCCTCAGCAATGCTGGAGAAGAGCTCGTCCCCAGCTCCCCCTCAGCTCTGCCCCTGCCTGGCCATGGCCCTCTTGGTCCTGACCCCAGCCCACAGACAGACTCCTCAGCCAGACCTTGGACCTACCTGGTGGTCCCCAGGATGTCTCCAACCCTGCTGCTGTCCCCAGATCTGATCCCAGGCTCAGACCTTCCTTGTCACCAACAGATCCCAGGAGATCTGGACTCTGGGCTGAGTCCAGCTGCTCTCCAGGGCCCATCCTGATCACTTCAGATGGAAACTGGGGGGGACAAGGATCATGCTGGGGTCCCCATTCCTTAGGGAGCAATCAGCCCTTGCAGTACCCTGGCACACAGGCAAGAACACAAAGCTGTCCCCTGGTCAGACCAAGGAATGGGAAACAAGATCCCAGCTCTTTGCAGGGCTTTGATCCCATACCTCAATCCATTTCCATCCCACTTTATCCTGGGCAATGGTTTCTTGTATGCAGCAGTAAGATTTTTCCACCAAACCAAACATTTCTACTGAGTCCTGGCTCTCACAGGAGTCCCACAGCCCCACGCTGACATCAACACCACCCTCATAAACATGCCATGGAGACATAACATGAACAAACAGCAGGAAAAGCTTTGTGGAGATCCTGTTACAAACAATATTTTTGTTCCTTTTGCAC
Source organism: Ploceus nigricollis (assembly GCA_013399945.1). Lineage (NCBI taxonomy): Eukaryota > Metazoa > Chordata > Aves > Passeriformes > Ploceidae > Ploceus > Ploceus nigricollis. The sequence continues at coordinate 257,162 of VXBC01007034.1, forward strand.
ATTCTCTAAGGTGGGAAATCCCCGAAAAAAGACCAGGCCTTTAGTCAAGGTCATCAGCCTTGTGTAATGACAGCAGGCTCTGGGGAAGTTGGAGCCACCAACCTGTGTCTCCTTCCTTGTCTGCCACAAAGGATGCCAGCACAGATTTTCAGAGCACAGCAGCAAACAGCTTCCCAGGGGAGAGCTTTACACCAAATGAGCCATCAGCTTTTTTCTCATTAGCATAATATTTCCATTAGCAGCTCTGGCTGTGGCAGAGGACTTACTAAACTGGAGAAGACAAGAGAAGGGAGCAGGTTGCACTGGCTTAGCCCCTAAAAGATAAATCTGAGCTCCCTCCCTCATTCCAGAGTGTTGACACCTTCAGAGGGTAATTACAGTAGAGGTAGCATGGAGTATCTCCTGTTAAAGGGCACAGGTGGTGGCTCAGAGGTTATTCCCACCTTCAGCAATCCAAGCTGAATTAAAAGATTAACTGCAAGTCGAGCTGTTCTGGTTTTAAGGAGAGACATGGGCACCTGGAGCAGTTCAGGGTTCTGCTGTGCTCACAAATGCCAAAGTAAAGGCTCTCAACTGTCCAGCAGCCACGGTGCAGTTTCTCCTGGTCACAGGTGACCAACCAAAAATAAAAGAGCTGTAAGCAGAAAGGGCACTGGGGAACACAGAGGCTGTGCCATGGCCAGAGTCCTGTGGCAGGGACATTGCCCTCAGCTGGAGCACCTGGAGTTTGGGACTGTGGCCAGCTCCTGTTCCAGCTCCTGGCAGCACTCAGGGTCTTGGCTTGAGGGGACAAACCAGGGGACCCAAACCAAACCTTGGACATCATCATCTCCTGAAGGATTTCAGTGGGATGCTGGCTCTGCTCAAGTCATTTTCCTGCATCTGCAATCCTCTTGGCTGAGCTGAGAAGGGAACTCCAGCTCTCAGGCACAAGACACAGCCCTGCCCCAGGAACAGCACATACAGCTGAACCCAGGGCTGCTCTTGGAGCTCTAACACACTGCAGGATCCCCAGTTTGCATTCTCAGTTTGAGGAACTATCCCCTTTTCTTTAACTCATCCCTTACTCAGTTCACAATTGTCAAACTCTCATGTTCATGCACCTCCTACTCAGAGATTTGGATGGTGAAAGGGAAGGCAGGGGACATCTAGAAGGTTGTGATCTGTAAGATTGACTAGGTTAAGGAGCAATGTAAAGGTAGAGAATGGTTTTATGTACTATCTCCTGGTGTTGGTTGTTCAAAAGAAAATAATTCTCCCAGACTGGCTGAGGAACACCTGGAAAGAGACACCTCCTGCACCAACAGAAGGACAGTGGTCTGGAGGTCCCTGAACAGTGATATCCATTCCCTGGGGTGCAGGGGCACTTCTGGAGGGACATCATGCCCAGCCCTCCCTGGAGCTACCACGCATGGGAGCACACAGACCAACCCTGCAGAGAGACTCTCTGAGGCTGGTGGAAGCCACTGCAGCTACACAGACACCCAGGGAGCTCCTCCACTCCTTGTGACCTGCCCTCATAGCTGTCATTCATCCTAAGACACTTTACATCATTTGTGTGTCTCTGGATTCCCCTTTCTGCCCTTTCAATGCCAAACAGCCCGGAGTGCTCCAGTCTGTCTCTCCAGGGTTCCTCATCACCTCACCTCTCCCCAGCCTGGACTGCCATTCCCCTTACTCAGAAATTGCCTTTTCAAAGATGGGCTCAACCGATGGGCAGAGGAGACAGCTCCTTTTGGAATGTGGTGTCCCAGCTGATTGATTGCAACAGTTTCTATGCCATTCTTCCCTGCTTCCCAGCCAGGCTTTGCTGGGTGAGTGTCTTTGGGATGGCTCTGACAGGGGAAAGATGTCTCATGACCGGTGCCAGTCGTGGTAACATCCCCCCATGCCTGCACACACCTCTTGCTTTCATCCACCTTATGTGCCATCTGCACTCCCCCAGCCTGGTTTTGCAGGGAATTGGATGTTTTCCTAAATATCAGCTCTTGCCTCCTCACAGCATGCCAGGGACAGGCTCCAAAAAATGCATCAGCTCTACCCAGTTCCATGTCTGGTGGGAGAGGAGCCCCTCTGAGCAGTCCTGCCAGCTGCCCTGGGTCAGGGTATTGCAGAAGATACAGAAGATAACTGTGAGGAAGGACCATGAGGCAGCAAAGATAGAAATAGGACTTATCCCAGAGCAGCTGTGGCTGCCCCAGCCCTGGAAGTGCCCAACGTGAGGTTGGATGGGGTTTGGAGGAACCTGGGCTAGTGGAAGGTGTCCCTGCCCATGGCAGGGGGGTGAATGGGATGAGCTTTAAGGTCTCTTCCAACCCAAACCATTCTGTGATTCCATGACAAATGGCCCAGAGGAAGATCATTCCCCTGGCCCACAGCAGAGAAAAGAATCCAAAGCTAAGGCAGCGGAGGTGAGGGGAGCACAAGCTGTAAAAGGTGATTCCTGGAACAAAGTTCAACCCACCTGGAGCCTAATGAGTCCCATCTGTGCAATCAGCAGCTGCTTGCTCAGCAAACACTCCTACCCCAGCCTTGCTGCTGCTGCCACAGCCCCAACAGCATTTTTGGAGAAGGGGATGTTTGAACATCTGCAAAGAACTGGTATTTGGACCACTTTTGCAGCTGTGGGGTGCGGGAGGTACCTTCACACACAGCCCCAGTGCACCCCATCCCCCTCACTGACCCATCCTCACCTTCTTCAGCTCCTTGGCTTTCTGTGGGACTCCCTTCAGTTCCTGTGGGACAAACGTGCCCTCAGACTGCATGGAAAGAGAGATCTCTCCAGGCCAAAGAGCCAGATGAGAAGGGACATCAGAGGAGACAGGGCAGGAGGAAGGAATGAAGGCAGCCACAGACCTGGTGCAGGGCAGAGTGTGTGTGGGCAGACACACAGGAAGGAAACGAGTGGATTGTGCTCATCTTCCTCACAACATCCACCTCAATCCGCTCTTCCCCTCCTGCCCCAGAGCCCTACATGGTGCACCCCTCTCAGTCCCCAGCACCTGTCATGACTCTGATGAGTCACAGCTCTCCTCACACATAGACTCTGGACCCAAATCTGTCCCTCTGAACCTCCGACCCTCTGCTACCAACAAGAAATGGCAGCGGCAGCCTTGGCCCGGCACGTAGTGCTGTTTGCACAGCCCTTGCTCAAACACAATGGCCAGAGCTGGCTCTGCAGCCTCCCCAGCAGTGCCACCACCTCCCTCCGTCCATGGCAGGATCACAGGGGAGCACTGAGCACCTCCAGCTCAGCTCAGGCACCCGCGGGAGCTCGCTGTGGCCACGGGGGCCAGGCTCTCCCTGAGGGTCACCTCGTGACTCCTCAGCTGACCCACACTGTCCCACAGGGCACTGACACCCCAGTCAGGTCAGTTACTGGAGCTGGATATCGTAACCAACCAAAACAGTGGTTTATAGTTAATTAATCAGCCATATGGCTGATGGTTTAATTAACCATAAACAATGACAATATCATCCAGTGGGGCCCAGCTGGTCTTGGAAAAGATGACAGTGACCTGGCCAATGTCCAAGCCCTGGATACCCTGGTGTCAACATTGTCCCGAAGGCAAGAAGGAATGGGAATGTGGTTCATTGACAGCCTCGATGCCAGCAGAGCCAAGCAGGGAGCTTGGGAGCCTCAGCGGGAGCCTGACCTGCAGCTCCTGCTTGAGCAAACACTCCCCATTGACACCTCGACCCATGAACTCCCCTAAAGCAGCACCATCACATGAAAAAGCCTCAAAAAATAATAAATAATTACATAGATAAATAAATAAATTGATCCATCAGCAGGTCAACAAAGGACCAACTCCCGTTGTAGGAGAGCTTCAAGTCCAGTGCTGCTGGAGAAAGGAGGACTGGCCACCCTGACCTTTTGGGGTCATTGTGTGTGTGATAGAGCAGCTGTAGGAACAGAGCATCAGCTTTTCATTTGTAGCTGAGAGTGTCACACACTCACCTGTGGGAGCTCCAGGGACCGGACCACGAAGCTGCTGGGACCAGTACAACTCAGACCTGAGGGACTTCCTGTGAGGATTTGATTTAAAACTCCTTTCTTCTTGGGATGAAGATGATGATGATGAAGGAGTCAGGCCACAAAAGACCTGGAGAAGCAAAAGTGTAAAGCGAGGCCCAAAGATTCATTTTCTTGCCCTTAAAATATGTCAAGATTCCTCCATTGCAACTGAGGATAGAAAACACAAACCTCAGGGACTTTTTTTCCTACAAAAAGTAACCCAGAGCAGGAAATAGTTTATTGTGCCTGTTCCCTGGGCAGATACCTGGATTTCCACGCTGCTTTGATGACCCCTGCAGGGACAAGCAGTAATGGTCTTGAGTTTTAATTCCTTCCTTACCAAGAAGTGCGTGGTGTGGTCATGGGCACTGCCCTGGGCTCTTGCTGGGCTTGAAAGGAGGAGTCTGTTCCCAGAGATGTTCAGGTGTTAGGAAGAGCTTTGGATGGAAGTAAGGCTGCTCTCTAAGGAAGGAGCTGGGTGTTCTGGCAAGAGTTTGGCCTTTTGTCCCCTGGCATCTCCAGGAGAGAGCCCCTGTGTATGTGGGGTGGCCTGGGGGCTCAGACTGCAGCCCGAGCAGTGTCGGGGAGCTGGGGTGGGAAGGAGGATGGAGCTGCCTGCTCTGGTGCCTGCCCAGGACTGGCCATGCAGCACCTGCAGCCCTGTGCAGGCTGTGCAGGACTGGCAGAGTCTGGGCTGAGGAAAGCTGCCTGTGGCCTCCTGCCGGGGGGGACTCCCGTGGGCTTGGACAGAACTGTCCCTCTGCAGGGCCGGGCTTGTGGAGCTCAGCTCCGGCTGCTCCAGCTGAGCTCGGGGCGCTGAAGGGCCGGGAGCCCCGGCTGCTGCCAGCACGCCCCAAGGGCAGGACTTGGGGTGACTTTTCATCCAGATTGTCGCTGGCTGCTGCCAGGAGAGACTCGGTGGGAGGAACAAAGGGAGTGACTCTGCCAGGCTCTCGTGGTGGCTGCTGTCCCACCTCCTGTCCGAGGCAGCTGCGCTGTCCGGGCAGGAGCCGAGGGCGCTGCCGAGAGCGGCGTGTCCGGGTGTGCACGGCAGGGAGGGGATGATTCACAGAGATCCCCTTGGGCTGGAATCCCCTTCTGCATGGAAGATGAACTGTGGAGCCCAGTAAAGAGAAGGGAAAGTCCTAACAGGGGTCCTGGTTGTGCCCTGGGCTCCAGACACTTCTGCAGCTCCCTTCCCTTCCCTGGACACACTCCAGCCCCTCACTGTCTGCCTTGTACTGACGGGAGCAGCTGATCTGTACACACATGGAGATGCTGAGCTTTCCTAGAAACCATAAAATCTCTCCTAGATTTCACTGTTTTGTTGGTTTTTTCCCCGCCAGGTGAGGCATCACATTTATCTGGACATCCTGTCACACTTTCCATAAATAGGAGGTGGCATCAGCTCGTGAGGTCCCCACCCTGTTTGCCTGCTGATATGTTTCAAAAGGCATTTGCTCTGTAAACACCTGCTCCACCCAGTTTCCCTCGATCAATACAGCTTTTCTCTCCAGGCTTCCCCTGAAAACCACTTCCACTATTTTCCTGTGGGCACCACGCTCTGGCTGAGGCAAAGCCGGGCTGGACCCAGCACTTCCCACTTCCCACTCCTCAGGGTCAGACACAGCACACGGCTCCCGCTGGCCATGGAGAGCCCTAAAGACAACCATGGCCATCCCTAGGTCGAACACAGCTTCCCTGGCCCCAGCAGCCTCCTTTCCCCCTCTGTTCAGTACCTGTGAGGCCACACCTGCACCGCTGGGGCCAGCTCTGGGCTCCCCAGCACAAGGGAGGTGCAGTGACTGGAGCCAGTCCAGTGCAAGGCCATGGTGGTGGTGAGGGTCTGAAGCATCCTTCATGTGAGGAGCAGCTGAGAGAGCTGGAGCTGCTCATCCCAGAGCAGAGAAGTCTTGGAGGGACTTTGTGGATGTGTATAAACATCTGGTGGGAGGGAATGGAGGCAGGAAACCAGGCTGTGCTCAACAGTGCCCTGTGACAGGACAGGAGGCAGTGGGAGCAAACTAAACTGCATTAAATTCACCCATGGGAGCTGCCCCACAGAATCCCAGGATGGGTCAGGCTGGGAGGGACCACCGTGGTCACCTGGGGCCAGCTCCCTGCTCCAGCAGGGCCATCCCAGAGCCCATGGCACAGACTGTGTCCAGACAGCTCTGGGATATCCCCAGTGAGGGAGACTCCACACCCTCTCTGGGGTCTGTTCAGGGCTCCGTCACTGCCCAGGAAAGTTCTTCCTCCTGTCCAGGTGGAACTTCCTGGGCTCAGTCCCTGCCCGTGGCTCTGGTGCCATTGCTGGGCCCCGGAGCAGAGCCCGGGCCCTGCTCTGCCCCTCCCTGCACCCAGGGACAGCCAGGGACAGCCAGGGACAGGCAGGGCTGAGGCCCCTCTCAGCTGGGGCTCCTCTCCAGGCTGAGCAGCCCCAGCTCCCTCAGCCTTTCCGGGGCACCGAGATGCTCCAGGCCCTTCAGCATTTTTGTCATCCTCCACTGGACCCCTTTCAGGTGCTCCAGGTCTCTCTTGTTCTGAACAGTCCAAAACTGGACAAAATACAATGACAAGGGAGGCTCATCCCACCTCTGCTGAGGAGAACCCATGGCACCCTGTGGTTGGGATGCCCACTTTCATTTCTTCTTCTGCAGACAGACCAGCAAGTCCTCCCAGTAACATGTAACCTGATGTCTTTGATGAAGACAACATGGATAGTCTCAGGAATGGTTCAGATCCTACAAGGGATCTGGTCCAGTGTCAGTCATCCTAAAATACAGATGTCTTTCAGCACCCAAGTACTGCAGCCTCCAGAGGCTTCAAGGCAAAGCCCAGGTTTGTGAGGGATCACTTAATCTCCTGGAGGTCTCTGGCAAGCAAACAAAACCAACCAAAAAGACACAGCAAAGCCTGTTCTCCAGCTGAGACGAGATGTGTTTGGTTGTTCAAAGGCTTCTGATAAGGGGACTGAGATTACAGAACAAATAAAAGTACGATTAGGGCCAAAGTCCCAACTCCAGCCAAAACCATACAGCCAGAGCAACAGCGCACTCCTTGCCTAAAGCCACGCTTACCCAGCTGCTCCTCAGCCTTCCCAGCCAAGAGGAGCTCTGCCCAGTGCTGGCACAGGCTCTGCCTTGTCTCTGGGACAAGGTCTCCAGGACAGTGAGGTCCCACGCAGCCCAGCAGCCACAGCACTGGCCCTGCACTCAGCTCCCACCACGCTTTGCTCCCAGATTCCCAGCTGGATGCATTTTCTCCCTGAGCATCCTTTCAGAGAGCTGGTATCCATGGGCACAGCCCCTGCAGGCCAGGCTCACTTCAGTGTCCAGGAGAGCTGTTGGAGTTAATGGGAAGTGGGCATGCCTTGCTCTGTCTGCTGAGTGTAAAATTAACTAAAGATCAATTTAGGTGGGTGCTGCTGGAGCACAGTGCCAAGCAGCGGAAGGGGAGGCCCAGGGCTGATAGATTGGAGAACGACTCGGAGAGCAAACTTGCACCTTGCTGATAAAGCAGAGTGCTGGATACCCCAGAGAGAGTCATCCAGAAATTATCATGGGGCAGTCCAGGAACAGGTCTGTCTGGAAACTGGTCTGAAAAGCAAACAGAAAAATGGTTTACTGGCAGCGAGGGGACCTTTCTCAGGTTTCTCTCCATTGGGAGTTTAGAGGGAATAATTACAGACCCAGGAAACTGGAGTGTCCCAGAACTCAGCTTCCCCAGTCTGTCCCTGCAGCTGGCACTGCCAGCTGACTCCTGCTGGGATGGCACACACAGTTCTCATGTCTTTTCATCCCCCTTTATGTTCCAGCAAGCTCCCGGCTGCCAGAGTACACATGACAAAGTGACCACGTGTTGGCAGAAAATGATGGAGATAAATCCTTGTTTAAGCAAAGTGCACGTGCAAACACACAAACACAACATAAATATAAAAAGAAAAAGAATTAAATAGGGGGGAAAAACATAAGCAATGTGAGCAGGGTCCTTGTGGTCATCTGCAGGGAGGAATGGAACCCAGTCCCACATCAGGCATTAATTCCCTGTCTTATCCCAGTGGCAACAACCTCCTTCCAGGTCCTCAGACTCTGGCTACCTGCAGGAGGCAAAGGGACAAGTGTGGAGCCAGGAGACTCTGGGCTCAGGCACCTGGGCTGCCACTGTGGATGCAGCCAGTGCCACCCTGGTACTGCCCTGTGGGATGGCTCCTCGTCCCCTTGTGCCAGCCAGGCTTCTTTGGAGTCTGCCCCACCATCACAGCACTGCCAAGAGATCTTCCAGGCCCCTCTAACATGAGTTTATGAGTAGCACTTTAACTCCTAGACCTTCCCAGGATAATCTTAACCCTGGATATCACTTTTCTGTATCACTCCAGTTTACCTGCTCCAGCTAATGGGTTCACTTGAGCAGCATGGACTCCTTCTTTCTGAAAGTTTTTGTTTATTCTGCAGATGTTCAAAGCAAGGAGCCATTTCCAGCAGGAGCTCCATCACTCTCCACCTTTCTGCTAAGGAAACCTCTGCAGGCCATTCCAGACCAATATTCTCCAATATTGCCCCAGTTGGCAAAGCCCTGCAGCAGTTCCCTCTTCCCCAGGATCCCAGACTCTGCTGCTAACAAAGACACCTCCCTGGCTGCAGCTGCCTCCCTTTGCCAACACACTCAGGGATGTCAGACTCCTCCTCAGCCAAGGAATTGTCCCAGGGAGCAACAGTGGCTTTTCTCCTGCTCCTCACTTCTGCAGCACTTTCCTGCCATCCAGGCTCTCTCAGGAGAACAAGGAAGGTCTCTCAGGAGAACAAAGCTCCCCTGCTCCTGCCTGGAAGGTCCTGGCTGGCTGTCACCTTTGCCAGGAGCGCTGTTGTGCCGCCCACCTGCAGGCGGCTGTTCACACCTCAGGGCTCAGCAGGGAGTGTTGTTGATGAAAAACAGAGTCTGCCCTCAGCAAGCCCAAACAAAAACCCACACACAGCTCTCTGCTGGGCTGTTCTCATGCTGGAGTGCTCCACATCCAGCAGAAAAAGGAATAAGGTGAGGAGGATGAAGGGAGGCAGATGGCTGGCTGAGGTTACAGCGAGGCTCAAGCCCGTGCAAACCCCAGGGCTCTCCCTGCACCACCCACTGCTCTGGCAATTGGTCCAGCCCAGGGCTGGAAATCCAGGTCACAGGTCTGCTCTCCTCCTCACTGGAAGGTCAGTCACATTCCCAGGTTTCCTTTCCTCTTCACCAGAGAGGCACCTTCCCAAGTGCTCCTCTTCACCTCCACCCCGGGTACAAATGCACCAGGGATAGCTGCTCTCCAGGTGCAGCTTCTCCAGCAATCCTGGGAAAAACCCACCAGCAGCTCCTCTGGACCATGGGCAGGCCAAGCAGCAAAGCCATTGCCTGAGAGTGGCAAGGTCCTGGGGGTCTTGAGGCCATGTCCTTGCTCATTCTCTTGCACAGGGACAGGAAGGGACTGGAGCCTTTGGGGCCCCTCAACTGCATTTTGCTGAGGTCAGCAGTGAACGAGCTCAGCTCCACCTGAGGAGGTGCCCAAGGCCTCCTACAAGGGCACCTTTGCTTCTCAAGAGACACAGCTGCAGAAGGATCCCAGGAGAGCTGCAGAGGTGCCTCAGGTGCAGCCTCTGGCACAGGAGGCACACAGGCAGTGCAGAGCACGCCCGTGCTCCCCATCCCCACATTCCTGCAGGAACACACAACTCTGCCTTTTGAGTTCTTCCTCCACAGGTGCCTTAGGTTGTGCCCAAGAAGAGGCTGGAGACAGGAATAGAGGATATCTCAAGCAGGATTACAGATGGAAACTAGATCTCCATGAGGTCACCATGGACTAATAGGTTTGTCCTTAAGGAAACAAGCAAGCTGAGCGGTGGCAAATCCCACCAGTGACCATCAAGCAAGAGGAAACAACCAAAGAGAAGCAAAAGCCTGTCTGGACACCCTCATGTTGATGAGCCTCTGGATGCTCCCAAGCAAAGGTGCCCCCTGCCCTGCAGCACGAGGATGTTCCCTGGAGATGCTGCATGGGGGATGCTCACAGACCCCTCAGCCACCCAGCCCAAGCAGGCTCATCCAGCTGGGATTGCACGGGGCATGGCTGTGCAGAGGGAAGCAAAGGGGACAAGCCCTGACCCTCAGCCCCTGCACCAGAGAGGATTTGATCCTTGCAAGCTCTTGCATGGCTCTCAGGCAGCCCCAGACTCCCGAGGAAGCTGGCAGCCTGGGCAGAGAGCTAGAGCCCAGGATGGGTGGAGAACACGAGAGCCCCACAGCAAACTTGTGGTTTTGATGAGGTGGACGGGGAGAGGCAGCGCCTGCCTGTGCCAGGGTGAGTGAGGGGAGCAGCTGCCTCCCTGCTGCCAACAGGGGAGGAGGGAGCTGGGCACTTCTGTCCCTCCAGAGAGCCAGGCTGGAAGTGACTTATCCACCCTCTGTGCACTTCCTGAGCCCCGTGGGCACGGGCCAAGGGAAAGTACCCATGGCCAAGGTCCTCTCCTCCAGGGCCAGCGGGCACATGGGGCACCTGCTCCTGCAGACTGTGTGTGACACAGCCTGAGCCACTGGCCCTCATGTCCCATGTCCCAGCCACCCCCTCCACCTCCACACCACCCTGGGAGTCTGTGCCCAAACAGGAGAAGCACACGGTCCCTGCCAAACTGCCTGGGCCCCTGGTCACACAAGGGCATGGCTGATGCTGTGCAGGATGCTGGGATGAGCCTTGGAGGGGAAGGATGTGGCCAAAGGACCTCCATCGTGGAGGGCAGCCTCCCTGTCCTCCTTTGAGCTGTCTTATGTTGCCCACCAGCCAGCAAGAAGCAGACCCAGTGACCACTTTTCCACTGGTCCTGGAAGCCAGCTGACTTCCTGGCAGGGCTGGGCATCCTGGCAGGGCTGGGCACCCTGGCACAGCTCAGTCCCAGCACGGGGGGTTGATGACTTTGCTTCCCCTCATCCCATTCACCGCTCCAGACACCACTTCACACATCCATGTCTTTCCTGTGCCATCCTCAGACTGGCCCCCTGTGCCCCCCAAGCCAGCAAAGGAGGGAGCTGGGGACAGCCACAGCCCCAGCCTAGCATGGATGCACTGGAGAGGACAAGGTCCCTGCCATGCAGGGGTGACCCAGCCACCACAGAGTCTCAGCAGCACCGACCTGGAGCCATCAGGATTGCCAAGAGCTCAGCAGTCACAACCAGCTCTGCTCTCAGCTTCATCAAGAGGCAAAATCAGGACATGAGAAAGGAAAAGAAAGGCTCCAAGTGGAACAGCAGCAGCCATGGGTGAAACCAAGGAGTGAGGCAGGGACGCTGGCATGGGTTGACAGCATGCCCAACGCTCTGTGTGACGTGACAGGGGTGCAGGTGCCACTCACCCTCTCAGAGGCTGGGCACTCCCTTGGGCACTGTGGGAAGGTCTGACGGGATCTCTGTCCCGGTGCCCCCGCCGGGGAGGGGCCTCTGGCCACAGCACACAGCCCAGGCTCCAGGTGTTTGCTCTCCAGTCTCCCGGGCAGGTGATAACCACCCGCTCCCCAGCCAAGGCTCCAGCTCACCATGCTGAAATTCAAGAGGTATTTGATCACGTAAGTGGAACATTTCTATGTATTTATTTAAGTAAAATGCTATTTCCCTAAGGAAAATTCTCTTTCTGTCCTGCCTGGAGGTGATGTCCTTGCAGATCCCTCCGTGTTGGGAGACAACTGAAGTGGTGATGGGAATGGGCAGGCAGATGTTTCTGCTCCTCATCACTGCAGGGCAGTCTGGGGTGATGAGGATTTTCCCTTCTGGTGATGCTCCAAGGGCAGCTGGAAAGCAGCATCTTTTGTGAGGCTGATGCCACAAAGGAAGGAGAATGGCACAGACCTTGGCAGGGCACTGGGATCCTGGTCCCTCCTGCAGCATCCCAGGTGAGGGATCACCAGAGGAGTAGATGTGGAGCAGAAATGTGTCTTTGTGCAAGTTTTTCACATGGCAGCCCCGAGGGTGAGGTGCCCTCTTCCACAGGCTCTGGTTTGGACGTTTGGACAGGAGGGAGTTATTCAGGGCAAGGCTTGACTCTGCAGCAGAGTCCTCTGCCTGGGGGAGAGCTGCAGGGGTTATTCCCAACCCAGCTGCCAAGTGTAGGGTGGGCACTGACACAGGCAGGCAGTGCCACTGTGCCCTTGCTGTGCTACCTGAGCATCCTGCTGACCATTTTGCCCAATTTCTCATTTACTGTCAGAAAAATGCCTCCAGTGACTGGTCACAGGGAGCAGGCTGTGGCTGGTGTACAAATTGTGTGCATTAATTCCTTGTGCAACTTCGCTCACTGCCTGGAGAATATCTGGGCACAGCAAAACAGTAAAATCTTTTTCTGCCACTCACCTGCCTGCTGAGCTCAGCCTCAGCACCTCCTGCAGCACCCACAGCTGGCTGGGACCCTGAGGGCCCTCAAACTTCCAGCCACAGCCCCATCCTGGCTGGGGCTTTTGTCTCTGGGTTGGACAGGGAAGGGGCATGGGTTGGAGGGAAGCTCTGCTTGGAGCAGGGGGGAATAACAGAGGGGAAATCTGCAGCCCTGCTGAGAACAAGTGGCACCCTCTCCTCTGCTGGGGCTGGCACTGAGACAGCTGGAGCACCCTCCCTTGCAAAGATCTGACCATGAGTTCAGGTTTGGATTCAATTCCTTGAGCCAGCATAGGGGGATCCAGCTGCTCTGGCTCTTCCACTGAGCCCTTGCAGCCAAAGACTTCTTCGGGGTGCTGCATCCAGCTCTGCACCCTGCTTGTCACTTCTGGAGGTGACAGCACCCAGGCTCTGGTCTGAGGGGCCTCTTCAGCTGTAGCCTGCCTGCAGATGGAGGCACCTCCAAAGACTCTGCAGGAGTTGAGCTCTTGCAGCCCAATCCGCCCTGCAGGGCTCCAAGAGCAGCCTGGACACCTTCCTGGTGCTCTGGTCTCAGGTGTTTGACTCTGCCCCAAGGTACACATCCCTGATCCCATCCCAGTGTGTAAATGGAGAGCAGGCTGTGCAGGGGCTACCCACGGAGGGCAGCTGAGCCTTTTGGAGGTTCATTTTTCAGGTACAGCTTGCCAACCTGCTCCAGCCTCCAACACAAGGGCTGCTCGTGCACCATGTGCCATTTAATGGATGTTTTGCAGCCTTCAGTGCAACTTCTTGGCAATTTGAGCACTGCCACTTTCTCAGCACACCCTCCTTGATGTCCATGTATCCCTCAGAGCCAGCCCAGAGGAGGAAGGAAAGGCTGTGGCTTTGTGCCAGCCTGGCCAGCCCCAGCACACGTCAGCCCAACACGTGTTGTGTGCTCTCACTGGCTGTTGCACCAACACAACAGCCACCATAAAAGAGCCAAAGGACCTGGATCTTTCACAGATTCTCACAGGTTGAAAGTTTAGGAAGCAAGGCCAGGATGATACCTGCAGCAGATAGAGATAAGGGAGTGGCAGAGGGTGCTGCCCCCAGCCCTGCCTGGGGGAAGTGTTCCATCGTTCTGCCTTCATTACTGTGTGCTCCTGCAGGTCCCCCAGAGAGTTTGTGTGTATCAATAAATATCACAGTTGTGCAGCTCTTCATTCCCTCATTGCTGCTTGTGTTACCATGGTCAGCCAGACAGAATGATGTCCAGCCTTGCCTGGAGTGATGGGAGAGCTGGATCAAGTCTCCAACCAGATCCAGAGGAATCACTGCATTCTGGAGCATCTCCTCCCTCACTGCCTTCTCCCTCTGTGGTCTCTCTGATCTTCCACATGGAGTTATTTCAACAAACCTTTCCTCACACCAGCTCTGGGGCAGCCTCAGGTGTCTGTTTCAACCCTCTCTCTTTAACACTCTTGGGATTTCAAGCTCTGTTTAAGCATTTGGCATTTTTCTGCTCTGTTACTTGTCACATCTGTTTATCTCTGACCTCACGAGGGTCTCCTTGTGCTACTGGCATGGCCAGGCAGTGACCCACACGTGCATTTGCCACCTCCTGTCTCATCTGGGCTTGGCAGCCTGCTCCTCAAGGGGCAAAGAGCATGGACACCTCCAGGTTGCCACGGGGACTGGGGACGCTGTTAGGGCAGTAATCACCTGCAGTGATGACACCTTCTGACTCCTCAGTAGCACTGCCACGGCCTAAGACCTCCCAGCCTTTCCAGTCCTGAGTTCTTCAGACACCAAAATCCTCCTGGAAGGAGCTGGGAGTTTCAGCTCAGTGAAGGGACATTTTTGGGAGCAGGGCAGCACGGTGTCCATGAGTGCCCAACCACTGCAAGCAGTGCTGTCATTATCAAACTACTACTGAATCATGACAGCTGATGACCTTCCTGGAACAAAGCCAGTGTCTCAACAGCAAACCTGAATTCCTGTCCTGTACCCGTGGGATGCACGTGACCCCTTTGGCCAGCCCACGTTTGTGTCACTGCTGCCTCACCAAGAGAGCTCTGCTCCCACGTGTCACACCACTGCCCAGAGCAGGAGGTGAAGCACCGTGGAGCTGAAGAAGCTCTGGGACAAGCAGCTCTGTGCAGTCCCAGCCCCACTGTCTTGGTCCTTCACTGCAGGAAGGCAGAAATGCCAACAAACCCAGGCTGGCTGGTGGAATGCGGCTTCCAAGCAGGCTCTGCCCAAATTTCTGCTGACATTAATTCCTCCCATTTAGATCCTTGCTGCCTGTGATTCTCCCTCCCTGAGAGGGGACAGCAGCCACCTGGGGCTGACTGGCTGGGCTTCCCCCACAGCAGAGCCCAGTCCCAGAGGGTTTAACCAGATCCTCAGGACAAGTCATCTCCTGTTATGCAACAATGGGGAAAAACCAGCAGAATAATGGAATCATTCAGGTTGCAAAAGCCCTCTAAGATCGAGTGCAGTCTTTCCCCCAACACTGCCAAGGCCACCATTAACCCATGAATCCAAGTGTCACATCTGCTGGGACTGGACAACCTTTCTGTGAAAAAAAGAAATACAAACAAATCCTTTTTCCAGGAAATTCAGCCCCTCGACTGTTCCACTGAAGATTAAAGCTACAATCAAGCTCCACCAGGCTTTGCAGCAAGCCCTACAAACAGAAGGAGCCCTGTGGCAGCATTTCCACAGCCTTAGCATTGCCATACACAACCCAAACCCTCACAGCACAATTCTGATGGCCTGAAGAAATCACACTGCTGTTGTAGAGGTGGCTAAAATCAGACTAAAATCCAGGCACTGCTGGGGCTCCCATGGTGGCATCACATCTGCAGCCACAGCTGGAGCCTGTGCAGATGGCAGTCCAACAGCAGAGAGTGGGGAGAGCAGGGAAAAAAGAGTTTTATTGTCCATGTTGATAAAGACAAGATCCTGATCCTTCTTGGCCAGGCAGGGCAGGGAGCACACAGGCAGTGCCCTGTTCCTGCTGCCTGGGGGGAGCTCAGGCTGCTCCAGGAAGGCATCCCTGAGCAGCCAAGGGACTCAGTGGCTATCACTGTTTGCTTTTCAGCACAGTACCTGTGGCCCAGCTGGAAATTTCCATGAGGCTGCACTGCTGGGGCACAGCCTCGGAGGTTCCCCGGTTATCGCTGCCTCTGCATCATTTCCGCCCCTGAAAACGTGACCTTACCTTAAATAAAGATAAAAATAAAAAAGCCTCAAGAGCCTTTCCCGCCTGCCTCACACACACCACTGCTCTTGGCTTTTCCTCCCCACAAATGGGCTCAAGTGTCTGTTTCCTTGCAGGAAGCTGAGTGCAATCTACAGGTGCCAGCCAGGTCGGCTCTGGATCTCCTTCAGCCTCCTCGTCCTCCTCCTGGTCACACTTCAGGTTGTGGAGAAGCTGCAGCCTCCTGGGTAGGTCCTGAGCAGGATTGTACACCTGCACCTCGTTCTCCAGCCTTCTGCTGGCCACTGAGGTGGGGTCAGAGCTGCCCTCCTGAAAACCACCCAGCAGGATCTTTCTCAGACAGGGAGGGAAATCCAGGTGAGAGAGGGTCCTCTGGGGGTCCCACATCTCACCCCTATGCCCTGGCCAGAGCTGAGCCCACCCTGGGGTCAGACAAGGCTGCTTTGGGCTTTGTCCTGGCTCACCACAAAACCCTACAGCCCTTGAGCCCAGTCCTCCCAGTCTGGGGTTATCTGCAATCGTTCCTCCAGCTTCTCCAGACCACCAGCTCTTCTCTCTCCTGGCCTCCTCTTGCTCTGCCCCTTCCACCATCCTGTCATGCTGCAGCAAGACAGAGACACTGCCCCATCACTGCTGAGCTGTCCTTCTCTTCTTCAGAGAATCATTAAGGTTGTAAAGGACCTCCAAGATGATCAAGCCCAAGTTCTTGCACCCACTCCCACCCCTCAGGGCAGCAGTGAAGCCCATCAGCAATGCCACCCACCCCATGAAAAGGAGGGAACGTGTTTTGGGGTGACTTTGGGGGGTCAGGGGGTTTATTGGGCTGCAGAGGAGCTGCCTCTGCATTGTCCTTCCACAGCTGAGCATTGTGTTCTCCCCATCACAGGAGCTGTCAGTGTGAGCTGGAGCGTGGCCTGCAGCTGGCCACGGGCAATGAGCTCAGCTCTGCCCTCCACAGCCCCGACCTGCTGTGGGGGGATGACTCCCCTCAGGGGCAGAGGGAAGCTGAGCCAGCCCCTGCTTCGACCCAGGATGTTTTCAGGATGCATCTGTACCTCAGCCAGGAGACCCCTCCAGGAAGCAGCCAAGAGGAGCGCTGGGTGCAGCAGCCTGAGGAGAGCAGCGAGGTGAGAGCCCATCTGTCACCCACAGAGCTGAATTCCCAGCTTCCTGGCCTGGACAAAGCAGCCAGAGAAAGTCCTTCTCCAAGCCTTCCCAGGAGGGTCACCACAGATTTGGCAGAAGCTGTCACCAGCAAGTTCATCACCTTTGCAAACAGGCTGAGCACAGAGGAGCAGAGGGGAATGTCCCCACCTGGAACGGTGCAGGTGGAGGTACAGAGCCAGACTCGGCCTCGAGCTGTGGGTTCTCCCCACCCTGAGTGGGGCACCTCATTTACTCAGCCCGTCCCAAACTCAGCTCAACCTCTGCAGGCAGAGGATTCTTACAAAACAGACCTGGAGACAGGACTTTCCCCAAGCTGGACAGAAGCCTTTAAGGTCAAGGAGGTAACAGCTGGAGAAGGTCAGCAGACCAGAGGAGTCACCTCTCAAGGGAAGACGTGCAAGCCCAAGACTGACATTGTTTTCCTGAAAGTCCACAAGAGCGCCAGCAGCACCGTCATGAACATCCTGTTCCGCTTCGGGGAGACGCACAACCTCACCTTCGCCTTCCCCCAGGGCGGGGGCTTCCAGCTCTACTACCCCCACCACTTCCTGGCCAGGTTCGTGCAGGGCTTCTCCCCTCTGAGCCCCCGGCGCTTCAACATCCTCTGCCACCACATGCGGTTCCTGCAGCCGGAGGTACGGGCAGAGCTGCGACCCTGCGGGGGGACGGGCAGGGGAGGGGACAGGGGCTCATGGGACACAAGGAGGGGCACATAAACTCTGCAGGGATGAACTAAAGAGAGCCAGGATTGCATCCATGGGTACCTGGCATGTTGTTGGCATCTCCTGAGGGCTTTTGTGAGCGGGTTTGATGAAGCCCTGCGCTGTGGCCCATGGCAAAGTGGGAGACAGCATCCATAGCAGCCAGCAACTCTCATCTCTTTCTTGTCTGGTGGGTCCTGGGGCATGTCCTGCGCCCTGGACAGACCCAGAGGGAACCAGCTGCAAGAGGAGGACAACCAAAGGGCATCAGCTCAGGTCAGCCGTGCCCAGCATCCACCCCTCTGGATGCCACCTGAGGACAGGTAGACATGGGGAAAGGGAAGGACTTGGGCAGTATCTCCATCCCAGCCCAGCCACGCAGCTGTGGCAGCCCACTGTGGGGAGCTTTGCTCACTGCTCTCCCCGTGTGACTCTTCTGGAGCTCCCACAGCTCCTTTGATGAGCTGCACCCTGAAATCCTCCCCAGCATCCCCCACCTCCAGCCCCAAGGGGCCTCTGCTCACCAGCATTGTGGGCAAGCAGGTCCCTTCTCCCTACCCCACATTTAAACCCTCCTTTTTGTCCTCCACAGGTGCAGAAAGTGGTGCCCAGCTCTGCCGTGTACTTCTCCATCCTGAGGAACCCCGTGCAGCTGATGGAGTCCTCCTTCGTGTACTACAAGGGCGCGTCGGCCTTCTCGCGCGTCCGCAGCCTGCAGGAGTTCCTCAGCCAGCCCTACCGCTACTACAACCCCGCCAGCGGCGACCGCCACTACGCCAGGAACCTCATGACCTTCGATTTCGGCTTCAACCCCGACGGAGACGTGTCCCCTGAGCGGGTGCAGCTCATGCTGAAGGCCATCGAGGCGTCCTTCGACTTTCTGCTCATCTCCGAGTACTTCGACGAGTCCATGGTGCTGCTGAAGGAGATGCTGTGCTGGGACCTGGACAGCGTCGTCTCCTTCCCGCTCAACATCAGGGACAGCAGCACCAAGTCCCCCCTCCCGGACTCCGCCGTGGAGAAGCTGAAGGCCTGGAACAGGCTGGACTGGGAAATCTACACGCACTTTAACAGGACCTTCTGGGAGAGGATCGACCGGCACATCGGCCGGGAGCGCATGCGGCGGGAGGTGGCGGCGCTGCGGGAGCGGCAGGCGGAGCTGGCCAGGACCTGCCTGCAGGGCACGGGCAGCGTGGCCCCCAAGGACATCAAGGACTCTTCCCTGCGGCCGCTGCAGCACGGCGGGGCCAGGATCCTGGGCTATAACCTCAA
This sequence comes from Ploceus nigricollis, assembly GCA_013399945.1. NCBI lineage: Eukaryota > Metazoa > Chordata > Aves > Passeriformes > Ploceidae > Ploceus > Ploceus nigricollis. The sequence goes on from VXBC01007034.1 coordinate 275,898, forward strand.
GCAGGGCTTGGGTGCGGAGCTGGAGCGGACGTGCCGGCGGCTGGTGACGCCGGAGCTGCAGTACAGCAGCCTGCTGTACAAGAAGCAGTTCCCCCCGCNGGCAGCCCAAATCCTCAGCCCCGCAGCAGAGACTGCGACAGAGCAGGGCCGAGCTGTACATCAGAGCTGTGGAGTCTGATTTACAGCCTGGGAACGAGTCTGTCTGTCTGTCTGTGCAGCTGCTCCTCGCCCCTGCTCCGTTGATGTTACCATGCTGGAAAAGCAGCCTCTTAATTAAAAATAACAACAGTCACTGTCACTCCTTAAATTCCTCTTAATTACATCAGTCTGCCCAGTAGACGACCTCCCCAAAAGCCCCAGAAGCACACCCCAAACATTTGAGTATGTCCTAATATGTCCTGAAAAGCAGGGGGAAAAAACAAAAAAAAAACCAAAACAAACAACAAAAAAAAATCAACTCAAAAAAGCAACCAACCCCCCCCAAAAAACAAACAAACAAACAAACAAAAAAATCCACCAAAAAAACCCCAAAACAAACAACAACAGCAACAAAAAAAAAAAGAAAAAAGGGAGCCCCCAGCATTATTTTGTGCTGACTCTGTGCTTACAGGTTGTCTTTGGACGCTGCATTTTTAGGATCAGCATCCTCTTCTGCAGTGTCAGACTCAAGTTCCATCCCTGTGTGACAGGGAGACATCTCGTGAGCCTCTCTGCAGCCAGACATCCCAGCCCACTGCTCCGAGCTGCCACAGGAATATCCTGTGCCCTGGGAAAGAACCCCCAGGAATGGCTTGTGGAGGGCAACTCAGCCTGACTGTTCTCATCCTGCACTTCTCCTTGAATCAAAAGCAGAGCCAGCAAATCAGCTGGGATAAACAGAAACCCCATCTCTGGCTTTTCAGCACAATTTCTAAACCAAAAGAGTTCTGAGAAAATTGCCCGGGGGGATCTGAGCATCCCAGGGTGTCCCTGGGGCAGCCACGAAGAGCCTCAAAGGTTTCAGGTTCCACCCAAAGGTCTCCTGCTCAGTTTAACCAGGAAAGAAAGCCAGCCTGTGCTCCCAGTGCCATTCCCAGGGCAGTGCCAAGCATCTGGCCAGGCACAAGGAGAGGGCACAAGGAGAGGGCACCGTTTGGGGATTTTGCTGCATGGTTTTGGGGTGCTGTGTGTTCCCTGAAGTTTCATCTCTGGGGCACATCTGTGTATGGCTGTGTTGGGCCCTTCCCTCATTTCTCCTGTTGGGATGTGGGGTGATTGTCAGAGGTCTGGGGTTCCTGGGGGACCTGCAGGTCCCTCCAGAGGGCAATTCCAGAGGAAATCAACTGGGGTGAGCAGCCCAGGGGCCATGCAGCTCCCCATGGACACAGCAGAGTGGAGGGAGGAGCAGGGCTGGACGCTGGGTACCAAACCTGCATCTGACACCTCCACTCCAGGTTTTCATTGGGTGCCACTTGCTTATTCCCTGTTTGCACCTCAGGAAATAGGAGCAGGTCATTCCTGCCAGGAACTCTGATCCAGGGCAGAGATATTGGAACAGCCAGAGCATCACAATCTCCCTGGGCTGTCCCCTGAGGAGAGCACCTGGAGTGCAGCTGCCATGGGGTGCCCTGGTCCCAGCACAGCCTGGGGGGATCCCCATTTCCAGGAGGTGTTTCCCCTTTTCCAGAGCAGGCAGCAGGCAGGGCAGAGGTGGTTTGGGCATCACAGGGACTCCCACTTTCAGGGATGTCTCCCAGCAGGGCTCCCAGGAACGACATCACTCACCCAAATGCCAACCACAGCATTTTATATTTTTTTTTTCCCCACAAACTGTAATTTTATACTTAGGAGTATTTCACACAGACATGGAGCAGGGCCCAGGGATGCACGGCAGCTGCCTGGGTCTCTTTTTTTTTCCAGCCACAGACCCTTTGCACACCATTTCTTGATGCTTTACAGCACCAAAACCCAGGCTAAGCACATCCCCAGAGGAGCAGGTTCTCCCGTGGCCAGTGAACTCTCTTGCCTTGGAGCATTTTTAATTCCTCTCCAAGACTTGCCAGGTTCAGCCTGTGCAATTCAAGGACTTCAGGTCAAGTTTAAGTCAAAACCCACCAATTTTTAAGCAGTATCCATTAATAAGTCGAAAGATCAAAGCCTGTTTCCTCCCCATCCCAAGTGTCCAAGGCAGTTACTGGCTTCTACTTTGTTTTTAGGGCTGCAAGAGACCCTGTGGGGTTATTGCAGGCGTTGCACGATGCAATAACCCCGGGTTGCTCAAGCCTGCCCATGGAACGGTCCCAGCTCTCTGAAAGGCTCCTGGCAGTACAAGAAAACCAACAATTTATGTAGAAGTGTTCAGTGTTTTCTCTCTGAGGCAGCAGCGTGGGCTTGAAACATTTCGGGCTCTCCGGGGAGGCTTTCAAAGCAATTCCCAGAGGAGCTCAGGGGCTCGGGCATCCTGCGAGGATTCCTTTGTGATGCTTTAAGGGCCGAACGAGCTGCAAAATCCTGCGCACCGGGAAACCCTTTCCCAGGAAAAGGGCTGCCAGGACCCCTGCGATCAGGCACGGGGCTCCGAGTTGCTCTTCCCCCCTTTCCTCTTCCTCTGTGGTTTGTCACCCTCCACCTGCGCTGTCACCTTTGCCTTGGGCACCTTGTATTTGCTCTTCTGGCTGTAGAGGAGGTTTTTCTGGAAGAGGCGTGGGATGTTGCCCTGGAACAGCAGGAGGGCAGCGAGCATCCCTGGAATGAGAGCACAGACCCCTTCCGAGCGCTGTGTGGAGAATCTCCACCCTCCCCACAGCTCAGCAGCGGTTTTGGATCCTTGTCACAACCTTCACCATGACCAAAGGCAGCTCAGCGCCACTAAGTCCCCACCGAAAGCTGAGGGACTGTACTGCTTTAAGGAGAATTTACCACTCTGTCCTTAACACAATAAACAATGCCTGTTTTGACGCATAAACCACCTCAGTGGTTTTCTGGCAGAGAATCATTAAGGTTGGAAAAGTCCTCTGAGCCCCTGGAGTCCAGCCATTCCCGCAGTGCTGCCGAGGTCGCCGTTGGCCATGACCCGAGTGCCACACCCACATGGCTTTTAAACCCTGCAGGGACGGTATCTCCACCTCTGCCTTCAGCAGAGTGTGCCCGTGCCTGACCACCCTTCAGGGAAGAAACTTTCTCAATACCCACCCTGAACTTCCCCTGGGGCAACTTGAGACCGTTTCCTCTTGTCCCATCAGAGTTACCTGGGAGCAGAGCCCGACCCCCACCTGGCTCCATTCTCAGCACACATCCAGCTCCCCATGACCATGCTGGAGCTGAGGACAACCTCAAAGCATAGCTCAGCCTGCCATTGCCCTAAAACACCTTCACTAAACCTCCCCCAGACTTTGGCTTCAGGGAGATTTCTGCCCTTGTACCATGCAGAATTTGGATTTTTAAAAATTGGATAGCCAAGAGATGACCCCAGAGTCAACGAGGCAGGATGAAAAATGACACTTGCCACTGGCAACCCCAAGTTCAGCCCTTTGCCAGAACAGCCCACGTTACACTGAGCATTTCTGCCTTGCCCCCGTGGCAGCTCCTGCCCCCTGGGAAGATCTCACCTGCGAGGGGCCCCAGCCAGTACACCTGGATGTAGTCCCAGAAGCTGCTCCCCGAGCAGTGGAAGGTGGTGGCTGTGGCCAGGGCAGGGTTGAAGAAGGCCCCCGTGTACGGTCCGGCTGTGTGGGAAGAGAAACGTGGCCAACAGTCCCACTGCATCCTCTGGAACACTGCCAGAGGGCTGTGACCCCTCCTGCCTGCCTTCTCAGACCAGGGAAATCCCACCCTTGTCACCCTGAACTTCGTGGGAAGCAGGAAAGCTCAGTGCAGGACCGAGGGATTGCAGGAGGGGATGTTCCAGGGAAGTGATCCCAGTCTTGAGCTATGGCTGTGAGCCAAAATTCACCTGCAGCCCAGACAGCCCAAACTGCCATCTTCAGCCCCAAATGAAAACAGAAAACAGACACCTTAGTAGTCATTACCTTGTTAACCCCTGCCTCTCCAGTCCTGGGAGATGAAAACCAGGGGGCTGCTCCTCCCCCACGAATGAGGTACTTTTCCAAAGGACTGGGAAAAGGAAACGCCAGCGCTGCTCACCTGTGTAGGTCAGGAAGGTGACAGTCGCTGCCAGCGCAGGGACCCGGTACAGGGGGTGACTCTGTCCCACCTTGAGGAGGACAAGGTGGAACAGGAAGGAGCAGGAGCCTTCCACGAGGGCAGCGTGGGGCAGGGAGGCGCGGACGGAGGAGCTGCACTCGGGCGCGATCAGGTTCTGGATGAAGTGCAGCTGTGTCAGCTCCCAGGACCAGCAGAGCCGGGTGAGAGCCCAGCCCGTCCCTGCACCCACAGCCTGGGCCAGCAGCTTGGCCACCGTGGCTGCCAGGCTGCACTCCAGGAGCAGGAACTCCTGCAGGGACACGGTGGGGTTGGCGGACGCTCCGTCCAAAGAGGCGCCGTGGACAGCGGAGAGGAGGAAGAGCAGGGTCAGGACCACGTCCAGGCCAAAGCCACCACCCCAGGGGCCGATCTCCATCAGCATCCTCAGCTCAAGGCAGCTCGTGCACAGCTGGAAGGAGCCAGCAAATTCCCTGGCAAGGCAGCCGTGTGTTCCAGGGGACAGGAACCTCTTGGAAAGCCACCTGAGCACCTGGCACACCCCAAAAACCAGGAAAAAAAAAGCAATGGAGACATTCAGGCCATCCATAGCAAAGGCTGAGCTGGGGGCAGAGTCTGGGAAGGAGCAGAGGAAGCTCCTGCACCTCCTCTTTATAAAGCCAAGCACAAGCAAACGTGGCACAGCCCGACAGGCCTGGGAAAGGCCACACGTGTGGCCCCCATGGGACAATGCCAGTGGCACAGGAGCTGCTGGACTCACAGCAGCTGGAGCAGCCACCAAGTTGTTTGTCCCAGCAGATCCTGGTGTTATCTCCACCAGGCACTGAGCCCCCAGCCCTGGCATTCACACCTGAGAGCCCACAGAGCTCCCCAGAGCTGACAGCTCTTCCAGAAGGAACAAAAAACTTCATTTTCTTTCTGCTTGGTTCCAATGCCTGTGGCTGCCCCACCCCTGGAAGTGTCCAAGGCCAGGTTGGATGGGGCTTGGAGCAACCTGGGATAGTGGAAGGTGTCCCTGCCCATGGAGGGAGTGGAAAGAAATAGGTTTAAGGCCCCTTCCAACCCAAACCATTCTGGGACTCCATGGTAAACAATACATGAAGCATCTTCTGGGTCCTTTCCCTGATCTGCAGCAGAAGTGCCACCACTCTGAGCCTGCATTTGCCATCCCTACAGGCTCTCCAGCATCCCCAGGGCAGGCAGTGCTGGCAGGTAACCCAGCTCCTCTCAGTGCCCCGTCACACACACAGAGCCAACAGCTTTGATTTGGGCAATTCTATTTCCCCTCTTGTCATTTGCAGAAGAAATTCCCAGGAAACCCAGGTTTGAAGCACACCTGGGCAGGAATGAGGCCCTTCATATGGTTCAGGATGGCTCCAGCACTGCAGCCCAAGCCATGAAAAGCAGGAGCAGATGCCTCAAATGCTTTGGAGCCTCTCCCTCAAGAGCCTTTGACAGCAGAGAAGAAACACGACATTGTGGGGATGCCTGTGAAGGCCACAGCTCAGCACCTCCCCCTGCACCTCCCTCCTTTCATCTTCCCTCCCCACTCCTTTCTGTCCCCAAGTGCCCACCCAGCAATGATTTTGGGAAGGGTCCATGGCTTTGGAAACCATAGGAATTCTGGGCAAGGAGAGGGACCAGCTGCCAACCACCCATCCTCCAAGCCCTCCTCTCCTCCCCCCCAAACCTTTTGGTCAGCCTGCCTCAGAACTTCTCCCAGTTTAACCCTTTTTACCTCAATTCACCCTCCAGATGGCAAGGCAAGCACCCATCTTCACCTCAAATGAAAAAACGTCTTCACTTGAATTACAGAAAATGAAATATTCTTTAAGAGTATCAGAAATCAGTAATTTTGTCCTCAAGAAAATTGACCTCTGGCAGCAACGAAGTGCTGGTCAAAGCTACTCATCACTGCAGAACCAGCCATCAAATACCTAACATCACAATTCAATTCTTTCCACCTCCCCTCCCTCCTCCCGTGTTTCTCAGGAGTAGAGAAACCAGCAGAGTTTCCTCTTTAGGAACAAAACCTCACCAGGACCCAGCAACACAGCCCAAATCCAGTCCCTGGAAAAGAACCACCAGATCACAGGACACAGAATGGAAAAACTGGGAAAAGAAATTCCAACATCTTTTCCTTCCCCCAGAAATGGATTTTCCCCTTCTTTTCAATCATTGTAATAGTTGGGCCTTAGGAAATAAACGTTCCAAGGTTTAAAAACTATTTCCCACCCATTGCTTGCAGTTCTGCTCATGGCACAGTTCTGGGAGGTTTAACCCAGGCTGGAGAGAGGAGCTGGGAGCTGCTGATTCCAAGGATAACTACAGGATTAAACAAGGCCAGGGGCTCATTCCCTCATTTCTGTTAGTGCTGACAACAGACTCCATGCAGCTTTGCAGGGCTGCACTTCTAGGAACAAAACTATCTAAAAATTCCAATATTCCCACCAAAAACCCCTTTTCTGTAGCTGGAACATCAGTGTCCTTCTAAACCAAACGTGCTTTCAGGGCTTAAAATGCAGATATTTAAGTTTGGCCACTGGACAGGAACAAGTTGGCACTTCCAGATTTCAGCAAAATAATCATTCCCCAAAAACACTGAAGGGCCACAAGACCTGAGCAGAGCCACCCTGGCTCCCTCGCTATTTTCACCCTCAGAGAGGCAACAGCTACAGAAAAAAAGAGTTATAAGGTTATTTAAGGGAAGTTTCACTGGGCAGGGGGTGGATTAGAGCTTTCCAGGAGCAGCCACATGTTCCCAGCTGCTGTGACAAGGCAGCAAGAACCTGGGGTAGGTTTCCCTTCATGGTCAGGCAGGAAAAGGGCTCCAGGGGATCCAAGAGTTTATTGTGCTTTGTGAAAGGACCCAAATCCTTAGAATAAGCATTCACTGAGAGGAAAAAATAACAAAGATGGGTCATCCTTGGCTCCAGAAACCTCAAGGAATCCCAGAAGACATCTGTCCTGAGGAAGGTCAGCCCTGCACATGGTGTGGGTGTGTCTCCCCTGCAGACCACCCCAAGGAGCTGCCGAGTCCCATCAGTGTCCTCAGTGTTGATCCACAGCTGTACCAAGCTGGATTCACTGTCCACAAGCCCTCCAGGAAGCACCAGGACGTGGAGCCTGTGCACAGAGACAGATCCATGCCTTGACACAGCCTGCCTGCTCTTCCCTCCTCTGCACTGACTCAACACAGCTCCAAAGCAGAAGTCTCAGGGCTCTGAAAGAGAATGAGCAACTCCTAACTTCCCACTGGGAAAATCCCATTAAAAAATCCAAACCACTGGTCCCTACAGGCTGTTTTAACACTCAGGTCAACGGGGATTTGAAATCTTGATGGATTTGACTTAATGATCCTAAAGGTCTTTTCCAACCTTACCGATTCTGTGATTTGAAGTGATGATGTGCTGGAGGACATTCCCACTGCAGACACCAGCTTGGAAAAGCACAAGCCCTGTCAGCACTGCCCTGCTCCCTCCTAACAGGCTGCAGGTAGAGAAGTCACAGAAAGGCATCATTCTCACTTGGTGGTATTTCCCTCCCTCAAGGAAAATAAATCCTTCCTTAGGCTGGATTCAAAGCAGGGAAAAGAGCTCTTAGAGAACCTCCTTCCTCCACACATCTGGACAGCAACAGCCAGAATTTGGCTGAGCTCAGCAAACTTTCATGTTGCTTCCTCACATGACTGAGGACAGCTGTTTTTATTAAAAATAATCTTGAGAGCAAAATGCAAGTTATATTTAAAAAGGGGAAAAAATGCAGCAGGGATCTATGGACAGCACAGTGCTCCAGCACAGGAGCCACAGGAACTGCACTGAAACCCAACAATGCTCTTCAGGCACCACCATGAAAACGCTGCTAATGAGGATCCTCACTTCTCACCCACCCTGGTTTCAACCAGCGTGCTCCTGGTGCAGTCCAAACAGCTGTGCTCAGCTTGGCAGTATTTCACTGCATCACCTCAGCAGCCCTGAAAGGGAGAAAGTGCTGCCCCCAAATTTACTGCCTTCAAGAACTATGTTTTAAATACCCAATCTTGAATAAGCTGATCTCAAAAAATGGGGCTGCTCTTGGGTTTAGTCTCAGACAGGTCCAGGTCTCAGGCTCAGTGCAAGGGATGAGCAAGTTCACACAACAGGAGGATTCACCAAGGACTTGCAATTTTCAGCCATGCAAGCCAAAATCAGCCAAAGCCCTGCTCTCCTTCAAGTATCCAAATCCCAACAGTCCCGATTTCCACTAAGCACCTTCTCCTCCTGTCCACTTTTCCCCCAGAAATTAAATGTCATATCACTTAAATGCAGTGTTAAAGAACACCAGTTTAAATGCACAAAGAGTGGATCACATAGGAAGACAAAGATACTACAACAAATGGGTAACCCTGAAGAGAGAGGCTCTGAGCAAACCAACATTCTCATGTCTGGGTGAAGCAGCTGCTGGAGATGAGTGGTTTCTTCATTTCCCTTTGTCAGTGTACGAGCAAAGCTTGTACAAGATGCAAGAAAGGGGAAGAGCCCATTTCCCAGCACACACAGGGAACACAGGACATGCCAAGTCCTTGCCCTTCACAACTGAGGCAGGAACTTCATCTGGAGCCAACTGACCCCGACTCAACCCCAAAGCAAATCCCTCCTTGTCCTTGGCTTTAGCTGCACTGGCAGGCCAACATCCCACAGCCTTTTTGTAGGTCCAGTGGAAAACAAAAGTGGCTCTCTGCAGCCTTGGAGGCCAAGAGGCACCACGGATCTCATCCCAAGTCCTTGAAGAGCTGTCGGCACCCGGCGCCCTCGCTCCCACGGTCCAACGCCGATCAGCGGCGCCGGAGCAAACCCAGGAGCCAAATCTTCCCAGCAGGCAGCTCACCTCCCATGGATCCTGTGCCATAAGGTTTATAAGCAGGACAGTGGGTGGTACCCATGGTGCAACAAAGCAGAGCTCTTGGGAGCAGCTCCTGAATCATCTCCACATCTCCAGAGGTTACCGGGCCCATCGGCCCCACCCCAGCACTGGCCAAGGGAGGGGAAGATGCAGCTGGGATGAGCCAGGCTGGTGTTTGCTTTGCTCCCTTCACGTGGAGGGCGAGGCATCTCTTCCACAGTGGGTGAAAAGGGTGTTTTGGAGCTGCTCTCCTCCCATCAGCAATCCAGAGTTTTTCTGAGAGGCAACACAGGAAAGCTTGTGGGGACCCCAAGGCTGCTACCCTTATAAAGTAATAAAACTTCAAAGAAACAGGCTGGTATAGCATAAAATTATATCCACCATCATTAAAGCATTCATGAGAAGCTTAGTTACAAACACATTTTGTTAATCTCAGCAGAACACCGACACATGAACCCTTTCAGATGCTCTTGTCATCAAAACTCATGACAGGGAAAAGGGGGAAAAAAACCCCAAAGGTTTTTTAAAAGTTTATTTCTAGCCCTGAAAGAACAGTTATTAAACGAAGTCAACAAATACAGTAGTTAATATTGCAGTAACAATTAAATAACATAATGGGATTAAATTACACAAAAGGCAACATTAACATCTGAAGACAGTTAAAAAAATAAAAAGAAAGCTTGCACCTACTTCCATTCCCATCAACAGCATAAGGAACAGAGGGAAAAACAGACCAGAGAGATTTATTGACTCAATTCCAGCTGGAGAGACCCTTAATCACATTATTTTTGCTCCCTCCCCCACCCCTCTGACAACGGGACCCATCTGCTGTAGGCAAACCCTTGCACCTCCCTGCACAGAGAGCCAGGGGCAAAGGCTCCAATTAGTCTCATGAACACCTAAGGCAGGGCAAAGTGCTCATTCCCGTGGTTATTTTTAATAAGAACTCTGATTAGTTCTATGATAACATCCCAGGAATCCCACACCCTCAGCCACAAGCTGCCCAGCCGACGCTCCACAGGGATCGCGCGCACGTCTATCCCCACTCAGGATCTTGGGTGGGCACCCAAGAGGGATGCACAGGAATCCCCACATCTGGATGCAACTCGTCCCTTCCCATCATTTCCTCCAGCTCTGGCTGGTCTCCACCTGCCCCAGTGCAGAGTTGACAGCCCTGCAGCCACTCAAGGACTCTGCTCTGCTCCCAGCAGGGGAAACCCACGCCTTGGAGCTTCTCACCTTGCAGACACCCTCAGAAAAGCGATGCCTGACCCTCCAGACACAAAAGCACAGCACAAAAACCTTCTCCTGGCTCTCCTCTCCTGCCAGCCCCACCTCTGATCCCCACGGAAACCTCACCACAGAACAGCTGCTGCGTGGGGCCAGGGAGATGCTGGCACTTCCCAGCCTTGGAGCTGAACACTGTCCCAGGTCACACACACAGTTTGGGAACTTGGGATTGGGCCATGTTTTGTGCATTAGGATGGCTGAATCTTCAGAAATCGTCTCCTAAGCAGGCTAAATTGGACAAATTTTGCAACATGTGTTTTTTAAACCATTCTCATTCACCAGTAAAAGTGAACTAATAAGTTAAAATTACTTATGATTTCTTGTTTTCTATTTAAAAAAGCTAAATTTATCTAGATTGTGCCATTTAAAAAAAAAAAGAAAGATGAAAGAAAGAAAAGCTCCCATTTTAACTCTGGCACAAGGAGTTTCACCAAGTCCATTGCCAGCAATGGACAAAGAGGGAACCACTGGTACAACAGGTTTTTTCCCCAGCCAAGCCTCCTCACTGCTCCATTTGACCAGGGAGCCAGGACACACTCAAAACAGGGTGATTACAGTGTCCATGGCTCATAATAAACTGTTTTCCAGGCAAATGCCCTTGGATTACCTTACCTGGCATGAGACACTTCCTTGAATTTAAAATTTAAAGCCATAACTGTTCTCACACTTAACAGCAAGAGAGATTTATCCCTGTGAGGAACAGTTAAGATAATTAACCCAACATGGATTTTAACTACCACACAGGAGCAGAACACAAGCTGAACTTGCCCAACAAGGCATCCTGCTGGCCCCACACAACCCCCAGGAGCTGTGAGACCCCAGCCCTGCTCCCCTCCACCACCCCCCCAGACTGCCTCTGCCATCCTGCCCAGACGCTCTCACCTGGAAGTTTGTCTTGTCATACCTTGGCTACCAGTCCCCAAAATGTCATTCTCTCTCTGTATAGATACTGAAATTCTCTGAAAATGACTTCTATCCCCTGCCAGCAATGTTTGGAAAAGTGTGCAAAAATTTTTATTCAGGGTCCTCTGTCCACACCCAACCACAGCTCTGTCTGTCCCAGGCCCTGCCCCACTGGGAATGCAATACAATCCCACTAAAGTCATGGTTATCTTTCACAGACACATTTGGCACATTGGTGCTACTTGGCTCTTCCTTAAACACTTGGGGAGGTTGAAATGCATAGACTGTAGCATTAGAAGGGGCACAGGCTCTGCTAACCTCAACCCTGGCAACACCCCAAGAACTCAACCGCTCAGGCTGTCGCTGTCCTTCAGGAGGAGGCACTTCTTGTTGCATTGAAGGGTTGGCTGCAGCCATCCTGGCCAGCACAGCATCATCAGTGACAAGGATCAGAGTGACACCAGCCAGTCCAACAGGCCCCATGATGGTCTGACAGCACTGCTTCCCCTCTGCTTCATCTCACAACTTTGGCATCTCCAGGTGTTCATCAGCATCTGTTCAGGTCATGTTTCCAAAATCCTGTATCGTCAGTGTCCTCAGATCTGGTTATTTGTTCTTCTGGTTTCATTAGTACAAATGGAGCACATACAAAACTGGAAAAAAATAGCTCTAATACTTTAAACTCTGACAACTCCATAGGTTGATGCATTATTTGCTTGGCGGGGGGAGGAGGGAGGAAATTACAACATATACAAAAATGTATTTGATACAAAGAAGGGAAATGTAAAATAAAAAAAGTCAAAGGCACCAGCATAACTTCCAAAGCCCAAGTCAGAGCACAGATACAAGTTTGTGAACCACCCACTGCACCAAGCACGTTATCCCTCAAGCTTCTGGCCAGCAAGTCTAACAGGGAAAAAAAGAGCAGACAGGAAGACAGCTGGAATTTTTTCTTGCCCTGACTAGAACTGATCATTTGATCATAAATAAAGTATCTGACCCCAACCTACACATCCATAACCCACATCCAAAGACTTGACCGATCATTACGGTTCTACAAAGAGGCCACATTTTTGATTTAAAAAAATGTCCACAGAGCACAGCCATGAGAATCAGCTGAATACTTCTCTTCCCCCTCTCTCTCCTTTTTCATCTTAAAAAGTGAAAAGCATCTCCATACATTATGATTCCTTAAGTAACCGACTTGTTGATTCTACAGTACAGCGACAGCTAATCCCAAAAAGAAATGAGGGGCAAGATGTACCTTCACATTCGCCACACCTGCCGTGAATCTGGTCATTGGGAGCTTCCCACAGGGATTGCAGGCAGAGGGGAGGAAGAGGAGAGTCAAAGAGATCAGCAGGTAAAATTAGTACTGCTCTCTGAAAGCTTGAATCTGTCATTCAAGTATTGAAAGTACCCAGAGGGTACAACGGGAGCTGTTACAGCGAAGTCGTTAAAACCCCTTAAAGCCCTGGGCACAGCAAGTGGTATTTATGGGCTGTCTGGGAAACAAAAATCAGAATTAAAAAAACCCCACAAAGGCCAGTAATTCAGCCCTCAATTCCTTCTGGACCCCAGACAGGGATCCCTAGAGTTGCCACAATGTATTTGGGTGTCTGGATGAGAGTTTCTTCCCTTTTGCAGACGTTTCCCACCCCCACAAAAACCCCATCCCTCCCCCCCGAAGTGTAACAATTTCATATATTATAAAGATTTGTAAAATACAAACAAACAAAAAAAGGAAGAAGGCTGTGGCAGGATGTTAGCGGTTACTCTTCATTGCTTCTTTGGCTGCCAGGATCAGTGGCGTCAAGCTGGACAGAGGTTTGGCCAGTTTCAAGAAGGGATGCTGCCAGGAAGACAGAAACACAAGGAATCAATGAAAGACACACTTTTAAAGGTTTGATTTCCAGCAGGATTCATGTTTCCATGGAGCTAAGCAGCAATGAATCTGCATTTTAACTGCTGAATTGTGTCATGTGTTTCTCCTGATGGTTACAAGGACAGAACGATCCCAAGCTGGCTGGGATCACACTGCCTTGCCCAATGGAGTTTCTCCTGGAATATCTCACTGTTTTTGGAAAAGGTGAGTATTGAAGCTGCACTTCCAATGAGCAAAACAATAATCTAAACAAGAAAGAATCAGAGAAAGATAAGAAACAGCAGCTGGCTTTACTGGGAATGCCTCTACACCATCTGCCTCAGAGCTACTCCTTGCTCTCTCATTTAACAAACCAGCCTTTTTCCAGTGCACAGAAAGTATTTAAAATCAAAATTAAAATGGAAATGGTGTCACTGCTCCAGCTGCTTAGTTCGTAGGGCAGAACTGTGGGGAGAAAGGAAACCTTTCTTTCCAAGGCTTGAACGCTGATGTCAGACCAGCAGATTATTTCATCAGGAGTTTTGAGGAAGACATTTGCAAGTGGAAGTATGAAAAGCAATGCAAATGCTATCAATGGCCACCCTCTGAAAGGAGTTCCTAAACTGCTGGACACTTTGGCAGTGGCAGAGTGAAATCACAGATTTTGATGGAATAACTTTGGAGTATATTATAAATCTTTCCTACCAACTGCTCTCACTACAGTTCCCAGGAGAAAACACAAAAAAAAAAAAAGAAGAAAGGGTGCCAGTCTATGGAGTGGTTCATTACAGGCTGACCTGACTCTGCCTTCTGGGCCTCACTGTGACAAGAAGTGGAGTCTCACCTGTAGCAATTCTTTGGCTGATCCTCTTTTCTCCACATCCATCTCCAAACATCGGTTCAAGAAATCCCGGAATATTGGGGACAACTTCTCGGGGTTCTGGAGTTCTGGTGTGCCATTAGTTGCTATCAAATATAAAGCCTGTAAAATAAGAATAAGGTATAGCCAAAACCAAGCTTTAAAAGATGCCAAACTGACCTGCCTTGTGGCAAGCCCTCAGATGAGAGGGCTCTGCAGCTACTTCTCCTCAGCTTCAGGGATTAGAACTGTAAAAATGCCACATGTGTAGGCACTCATCACCTATTCTTGCTAGTAGCAAAATAATGTTCAAGATCTTCTGGCAACAGATACTGACCTTAGCAAAGAGAACATCAGTTTGTGACACAGCAGCACTTTCCATAATATCCTGGGTTTACTTTCCCCAAACTATCACAGAGGCCTGAGGTCAAAGTCCTGTGTTTTATTTACAGGCAGGCAATCTTCTAAGTACCATCACAGAATCCCAGACTGGTTTAGGCTGAAATGGACCTTAAAGCCCATCTTGTTCCACCCCTGCCTTGGGCAGGGACACCTTCCACTAGCCCAGGTTATTCCAAGCCCTGTCCAACCTGGCCTTGGACACTTCCAGGGATGGGGAGTCAGGGTAAGGCTGACTGCAAATTCAAGACAGCTGTCTTCCTCTGGAGGGATTTTCTTGTACTGCTGAAGCTTGTTGGCTTTTTCATTCCATTTTCTTTTTAATGCAGATGCAATTAATGAACAACAACTGACAGTGATGAACACTCAGTTCCAGCAACACCAGGGCTTCTTACCCTCAGGGGGTTCTCGTTGAGGTACGGGGGCTCTCCTTCAACCATCTCAATAGCCATGATGCCCAGGGACCAGATGTCCACTTTGGGGCCGTAGGCTTTCCGTGTGACCACCTCGGGAGCCATCCAGTACGGAGTCCCCACCATGGTGCTGCGCTTGCTCTGCTCGGGGGTGATCTGGGCACAGAACCCAAAGTCAGCTGCAGGACAACAGAAGTTTAAGAGGTTAAACTGGTGCACCCCAAGAAGTGGTTTTCCTAGAAGACTTCTCTATTGCTACACATACATTTCATTGAGAGGGGTTTGGGGGCAGTTTCTTCTTTCCTCCCCCACTACATTCTCCGTATTAAAAAAGCCAACGTGCAATGAAAATACAAAACCTGAAGTGCTTAAGCAGGGCAGAATTCCATGGAGTAAATACAAGGCTTTTGTCCACTGGAAACAAGAATTACCCTGCAGAAGAATGGTGTTTTGCCCAATCCTTCCTTCAAAAGTTCTAGAATGGTAACAGCCAAAATAAGCAGTCGGGCAGAACACAGGCAGCGTGTTCTGCATGTGGTGTGTTATACAGCCTGAATTAGAAGAAATCCATCCACAATCCATGGCTTCTGCCCTGCTAAACAGATTGTACTTGTGCAGCTACTGAGGTCAACATTTCACAGCACTTTGGCCATCTATACAGGTACTACAGCTGACAGACACGGAAACAAGGCTCCAGGGAAGTGCAGTGCTACCCCACTCAGCAGCAGGAACCTGGACAAACAAACCTTTCCACAAGGTAACTACCAAAGAGAACAACCACACTCAAGAAAACGAGAAAAGTCACCTATTCCTATAGCCTTCAGGTGCAGCAGCAATGCATGTCCCATCATGTTACTTTATCCAGCTGCAGCACTCCCACTTCCCAGGCATGTAAAGCATCAATAAGAACACAGTTAAGGCAGGAGACAGATATTACTTTATCATTGACACTAAGTTAGAGAGAGAGAGAGAGAGAGGGAGAGGGAGAGAAGAGAGAGAGAAATTTAAATTCCAGGGCGATTTTGGAAGTGTTATGCCAAGCAGTGCTAAGGAAAGAGCCAAGTCATGGAAGTGCCAAGTTGTACCAAGACCATTTAACACACAACTACCCCACCCTGACAGTCAAAATGCTGCCTTAAAAAAACCAAAACCAAACAAAAACCAAAGCTATAGGAGTCACCAAGTTCCTCCTGCACTTTTTGGCCTTATCAAGGTGCCACAGCCACCTCCCAGCACAGCCCATTTCTGTGACCGACCCAGGGAAGCAGCAGCATTGTGTTCTCCTGACCTTCCAGCCAGGCCTCCAGCACCAGCCACCAGCACAGAGAAAGAAGACAGGCAGGAATCCAGTTTCACCCACCAGTAGCATGTGTAGCTGCAGTGCTGACACCTGTCCTGCCACCAGACTCCCTCAGAGAAGAGGAAGAGTTTAAAAAGAAGGTGCAGCTTCTCCCACCCTAAACTTTTGCTAAAGCACTATAATCACACAGCCCCAGAACAGCTTGTTCAGCACTGAGTACACCACCTCCCCTTCATGCAGGGAATTTTTGCAGCTGACTCCTGTCTTCTCCTGTGTCTCCTTCTTCCTCATCCTCCCCCAGTCTGCTGGCATGATGATTTTGACTCAGCTACTAACTCTGTCCTTTGGCCACTTTGCTTTGACACCTCTTTTGCAATTTTGATCCTTCTCCAGTTAACTCTTCTCAGTCACATCCTCTGCTGTAACTGTCCACATCTCTTCAGCCTCTGAATCCACAGCTTGTGCACAGACACATCACATCCTTAAAATAAAACTCCCTATGCAAGCAAGCAGCACATCCAACAATGCTGGTATGCAAATCAGGTTGCTGGTAATCTTTCTTCACACTCCATCTCATAAATCAAATGAGACTGCAAACCATCTAGAATAGGAATATTGCTAAGACACATTTTCATGGCACTTCAAATTCCTACTGAAAACACTTTTTGCTTCACACCTTTTTGCCTTAATTCTTAGATTGTTATATGCTTTGTACATTCCTACATACAAGAAAGGCAGATAATGCACCTCCTTCTCAACAGTCCTGACAGCTACCAGTGCTTTCACATCATTTTTATTTACACACACCAGAAAAGGATTTACTGTCCATGCCCATGCATGCATAATCATTATCTGAAAAGCAAGCAGTTTGTTTTGTCATGATTATATTAATAAAAGTGTTACACTTCCAGTCCAAGAAAAGGTACAGGGTTAGACCAGACTGCAATAAATGACCAATAATGCCCAATTTTCTTGTTAGTGGCCTTTTCATGAATGGGGCAAAGCATTAACATCATCCTAACAAAGCCACTGCAGTTTGCTGCAACTTTGCTCTTGCAATCATTCCCATTTTGCTTCACTGTCTGTGCCAGTTACTTCCTATTTACAACACATTCATGAGGCCACAGGTTTGCTTCAACATCCTTCCTGGCCAACACGTTCACAGCCCCAATCTGAGGGCCCTCAGAGTGTCCAGCACCTGCTGTCTGATACATATAACAGAATTGTTTTCTATTACTCAGTCAATAAAAACCATCTTAAATTTCCCTGCCAATTCCCCTTCTACTGATTTACACACTCCGAGCCAGAGATTCCTGGAAAAGGGAAAACAGAACATGAAACAATTGTCTGCTACTCACTTAATTTAACTGATCCATCCATTCCTAACAGCACATTGTCACTCTTTATGTCCCTGTGGATCACCTGGTTGGCATGGAGGAACTCAAGTGCTTGCAAGCACTGGACAGGAGAGAAAAAAAACAACACTCAGCATCCAGAAACAGAACTGCTGCACATGAAGACAAATTCAAAGCCATGTTCACACCCTCAGCCAGCTCTGAGTGCAAGAAGAGAAAGGTATTATTGAAAATAACCAGCAGAGGAAGCTCTTGGGCTAAAAAAATACACTCTGGATTTCAGGAGCTCAAAAATCATTTCACTGTGGAGTTTCCCTATCTTAACAAATGAATCCTTTAAACTCCTCATCACCCAAGATGCTCTCAGAAATCCCTGATGTTAATTTTGGTACATCCCACAGATTCTGCAGTGGAACCATAAAGGATTAAGTGAGAGCTTTTCAGGCTGAGGTCTCACCAAGAAGAATTGGTGAAGCTTCATGTCCAACAACCACACAACTTCTACAGTGAAGGCTGTAAAACATCTTCATTCTGAAAGGCACTAATACTGGTTTGCATTGTTTTCAGATTAAAACCTTTCACACTAAGTTGCTGCCCAAAACCATAATGAAATTTACTTTTGTTATTTGAGAATAAAAGGCAAAAGAACAAAACCCAGATTTTTCTCTTTCCATCTAAGCAGAACATTTGCCATTTGCAGCTTGGCACAGATGTCTCCACTGAGTTTTTTTTTTTTAATCTTGGTTTGCTTTAGCAAAGTGACATTGATTTGCAAAACTAAATGTATCTAAAACACTGGGCAGCAGAGTTTTGATGGAGTACAGTAGTTCAGTATTTGATTTCTTCCTCAGAAAAGTTGATCACTGTCACAGTAAATAGTTACTCTTTTGGTTCTCTGCTTCCAGCTCTGGCTTCTCTGGAAACCATTCCCTGTCCATACACGTTACTGTGCAAGTCTGCTTTCCCTCCCCTCCCTTGGGGTGAGTCACAAAATCTCTCGTCATGCTGATGGAGTCAGATGGGCTTTTTAAAAGCCTCCGTTTCTCCTGCACAGCAGATAACACAATTCTCCTTCTGCCATGATAAAATCAAGCCTGAGCTGGATACTGGCACGTGCTCAGGGCAGAAACCACTGATAAGATGTGATGTCAGCTGCTTTTAACACTTTCATTTGAAATCTTACTGCAGCCTCGAAGTTATTCCTCTTACAACCTTCTGGAGCATTATTTTCCTGAGAAATCCATAAAGAAAGCTTAGCTGGCACAGAACTATAGATGCCACACACTATGGGAATGACTAAAGTGGGAAAGGGATAGTCTGCACTCAGTTCATCTTTATTTTAATGTATGTTTAACATCCTCCTGTTCCAGCAGATCCACTTTCAAACTGTGAGTGAGCACCATTCCCCTTCTTCCTTCTGGAAAACACTTCAAAGCTTTCAGGAGTTTTTATTTTTCTTTTTTTTTTTTTCCTTTCTACATTACCCATACATGAATATGCAGATTTTTTCTTAGTGCCTCTGAATGTTCTTTTTTAGTCCAAGTTAAAAAAGCCAATCCTTCCAGCTGCTAAACTTCTCTATTGCTCCTCCCTGAACTTTATTCATATTATTCTGTTAATAATAGTCCACATTATTCATATCTTTCTGTAAACAGTGTCAGCAGGACGAGGCACTCCAGGTACCAAACCCACAGACTTTATTTGCTCCATCACCAAACATTCTCACATACCCACCTCAAAATCACTGTAGCTCTTTTGTCTTACAACTTGCAAAGCCCCCGTTTTCTGAGTTAACCTAATTTTGTTATTTTCTGCAATTTTGATTTCTGCTCATGGTACCATTCATTCTTTACTCAACAGCTTCAGCAGCAATTGTGGCAATTAGTGCTAACCTGAGCATGCCATAAAAATTAGAGGAATAGGGAGCCCCTCACACTCACCTCTCTGCAGACAGCAGCAATCTGTGCTTCATCCATACACGTCTCTGTGACCACATCTGTTAGGGAGCCTCCAGCCAGATACTCCATCACCACAAACAATTCATCCCCTACGAGGTAACTACAAAGAGAAAACCAAAAGCATGTCCCTGTGCCATCAGGGTGACAGTCTACAGAGAGCCTCGTCTGCTTCCAAGACCCTTAGGTAGAGGAAGAGCAGGTCTGTGCAAGGGATAAGCTCCTGTAACTCTTGGGATGAGCAATCAGCCAGCTGGCTGCATTTACCTGTCCAGGAAGTTGACTATGTTGGGGTTCTTTAGCTCCTTCATTACCAAGATCTCATTAATTATCAGCTCCTTCTTGGGCTGTTTCTGCAAATTGATCTGTTTAATAGCCACCTGAATAGGGCAAAATAAAACAGCAATCTCAAACCTCAGTATCCAAACTTTTCAGTCACACTTAATACAGTGAAAAGGCAGAAGGAATCCTGTAACAGGATTGAAGGAGTTTAGAACAGTTTGTGGCTGGCAAGGTGTTTATTTATCAGCATACAACTTCAAAGAATCCAGCTTGATCAGCACACAACTTGCACCCATGGCCAACATCATCCTCTTGCAGCTGAAAGGATCCACAAACAGTAAGAGGTGAGACCAGACAGCAAAGGGCATTCAGGAGATAGAAGGATATTCACTCAATTCCATATCAACAGGCCTGAAGAAGAAGAGAATCCTGTAGCAACTCAGAGAGAAAATTTGAGCCCAGCAATGCAAGATGAGACAATCTGCTGTTCTTTACTCTGACCAAACTGGTGTTTGGGTATAAGGAATGCTGGGAGGCAGAAAGAATTCCTCTCAAAGTCATTAATGAACTATCCAAGAGAGAAAAGGGAAGATAAAGGCCCACCTCATCCAGGAAATAAGCTAACAAGGACAAGTACTACAGAGTTTACAATGGAGAAAAATCAACCCAGCTCTGTTAACTCCAACACTCTGAGGAGGCAGTTTGGAGTTCTGCAAGACAACCTGGGCTGACTCCAAAACCAAACACAAGAACCAACATAATCCTGTAAAAATGATTGTTATTACATTGCCAAGGACATTAAGGAATAAATTCTCATCATTCTGCAGCACAGAGTGACAAAATAATTATGACTGGAGGTGGAGCAGGTTGGTGAGGGTCTTGTGGGAGTTTGGAATGGAGACCTCAATGAGCAGATTTTCCACAACCCCTCCTGAGCTCCTGTGCCATGCCCAATCATCCTGCCTGAGAGGGAAAACATTTCCAATATGTAACTCCAATTTCCCTTATGGCAATTTTTGTCTGTTCCCTCCTGCCCTGTCACTGTGTAGCTCCAAGAGGAGTGTTCCCCTTACTGATGAACAGACCTAACTCTATCCTCAGGCACTGAGCAGAGGAAACCTGAGCACTGCATGAAGGCTGCAAGCCATCAACTGCCTGGCAAAGTGCAGAGCAGGTCAAAGAAAGGCCCTGGACCCCAAAATTGACTCTGCAATCAGTAAGAGGACAGGAAATACTGCAGTGTGTAGACAGCAAAGTAAGAGACACTGAGATGATGGCAAGGCTCATGTTTCATCAAGATGTAGTGCTCCACTGCAGGACTGCTGAATGTGGTTACTGCTGAAAGGGCATTTACTTATCACTGACCTAAATAATGCCTACTTGTGGATATTTAAAGGAAAATTTAGGAAAGAACTTAAATAAAAACACTGAAAGAAAATTAAGGAAATCTGAAGTTAAACAGAGAAAAATAATTCCTAAAATCTGAGTCCCAAAAGCCCTCTGGGTTGTCTCCCAAGATATGGCCACAGGATGACAAACATGCAGAGTACTGCTGATGCCACCAATTTCACTGGAGAAACCAAGGGATAAAAGCAAAGAGTAGGATATGGAGAAGACATTCTGACTGCAACATGAGACAAGCTGCTTCCCTAGAGACAGACACAGCCAAGTGTGAGAAGACTAAACAAAATTTTATTTCTGAAAACACAACACAACAATGCCTGCAATTCTTGAAGGATAAACCATTTTACAAACTCACTTCTGGAACACCTCACTCTCTGCTTTTCATTGGAAAGACAAATCTCTGTTTTTAGCTTTCACCATGTGATTACTGTAGAACAAGGCACACTGTTACAACTGACTATGACAAACAGATCTGAGAGGTGATAGCAGTGATGGGAGCCACTGAAGGAAATCACTCAAATCATTCTGGCCACCTACAGAAGAACATTTAGACAAAAAATGAACACAGGAATCTTACCTCCTGCCCTGTTGCCACATCAATAGCTGTGAAAACTGTACCTGAAGCCCTGTGAAGAGAAAGGAAAATGTTACAGCAAGCTGCACAACCAAGTCACAAACACAAAACTGTTTCAGTTTTCAATTCAAAATTTCCACCACTGTGTGATGCCTTCACTGTTTATTTACTTTACTGTTTGCTGCCCAGAGAAGTCACAGCTGCCTCATCCCTGGAAGTGCTCAAGGCCAGGCTGGATGGGTTTTAGAGCAATCTGGGATAGTGGAAGGTGCCCCTGCCCATGGTAGGGGGTGGAACTTTGAGGGATGGGCTCTAAGGTCCCTTCTCATCCTAACTAGGATGGGATTCTGTGATTAATCTGCTGAATGCAGCCAACATTTCTGCCTGCACAGGAAGTGGTGTGAGGCAGAGAACAGCACCCTGCTGCTAACACTGGCCCACTGGGGATAAAAATTGGGGTCAATACTTACCCCTGCCCGATTTTTTCATATCTGGTGTATTTTTTCTTGGGATCTCCTATGCTTACAATAGTGCCTGAAAGAAAAAAAACAACGAAAAATTCAGTCCAATCCCACTGCTCCCTAACAGCAGGGCTGGCCTGGCCAAGATAAGCCCAAGAGTGGGCCAGCTCAAGTAGCAAAGCTGGTGCACCAACAGCCAAAGCTGCAGGGGAACATTAACACAGTGAAAAATCACCATCAAGATGGTTATGGAACAAGCAACAGCAGAAACTATTTTGTGTTAACTATGGTTTGACTGAAGTCCAGTTGTGACACTGTGATGTGCAGGTATGATACAATCCCAAACCTGTTCTGTCCTTGTTTTCCACCCCATAGGGCTCCAAGCATTACAAACCCCCCGAGCCAGCGCAGCGCTCTCAGCTGCTGCTGGACGCAAAGCTACCCAAGCCCTGCACACAAAGCAAGGGTGAGGCCAAAACTGTAACATTCCTCCCCCAGCCCTAAAGCCTTTGTTTATCTGAAATGAAGGCACTTACGTAGTTTTTCCATGATGTCTTCATCTGACATCTTGGTTTTCTTTTTCTGCTTATCCCCCGCTTTGGAGGCGCTGTCGGCGCAGGTGTCACCGGCCGGGGCAGGGATGGGGTCAATGACAGAGCGGGTGTAAATCTGTAAGGGAGACCAGAGACCTGAGCACCTGCTCTGCCACCACTGACCTGCAGCTGAAACCCACCACAGCCCTGCAAAGATCCCCAAGCAACATTTTATGAGACAGAAATTAGACCTGAGACACATTCAAGCTCCATAAAACAAGATGCTGGCAACGTTACTGACCTCTCAAAGAGATCCAGGCACCTCCTGAACAGAGAGGATGCTAGGAGATTCCACAGGGGGGTTCTCAGTTTTTTATCTGCTTATTCTTTATAACCCATACTAGTTAACAGAGCAGAAACCACTATTTAATAGTGAGATCAACTTCTTCTAAGATCTGAAGGAAAAAGATGCTTGATTGCCATGAAAAGGATAAGATTCTCAAATATTTCCCCGTTGTCCCCAATTTAAGGTGTTTTTAAGGGATTTAATTTCTTGGAGCTTTATTTAATTTCCTCCTGAGCTGTTCACAGATATACACAGCTACTCCAGAAATATCCAGCTGTGGACCTCTCACCTTTTATACGTCTAAATCCCAAGAGTGGGAAATTATAAAGCAATATCCCTAGACAAATAAACATAACTCACATTTGCACTCCTGAAAAAAGTGAGCAGCAGAGAGGCAAAATGTACAGCTCCCACAGCCAAAAGAAGGAGCTGGAGTAAGTGGGACCCCTGGGAGACCATTACCAAGGTGTGTAGATAAGGGCTGCCCTAAAACTTAATTAACATCTTCTCAAGCATTTCACTGCTCCTGTAGTGCTGATGACTTTGTGAGCGAAATAAGCTTTCAAATCTAAAATTTGCATTGGTTGGGGTTTAGGTGGTGTTCTTGGAGGGGCTACCACACTGAAACCCAATCAAATAAAGGAAAGCAAATACATTACACCTGTCATTACTGTGCTGCACAAAGTCACACAAATGGCCTACAGGTTTTTTTTTTTCTTATTTAGGAATAAGAATCCTCCTCCTCCTCACATGCTGGGTTAAAGGATAAGCATAACTGGATGTCTTCAACACAAGCTGACAAACAAATAGACAAATTTCAATGATCTGAGAGGTTTTTTCCAACCTAAATGATCCTATGATTCTATTACCTACGGGACTTCTAATCCAACTTATATTCAGAAATTAGGTATTTTCTTAGCAAATTCAAAAAACAGAACCTTTCCCTAAAAACTAACAGCAGCTTATTGCCCAAATAAAACACTTCCCTAAAAAGCAGAAGTTCTGCAATGCTGAGAAATGCAGGTCTGTCAGTTTTACAGCTGCTCACCGATTTTGTGTGATCTGGCCGTGGAGCAATCACAGGAGGAGGAGCCTCTTCATCATCCTCATCATCATCTGCCACAGCTGTTGATGGTTCTGAACCTTTGGCATTGGTCTATATTTTTACCAAAGTTTAAAAAAGACAGATAAAAAAATTGTCTCTCCCACAGTATTAAAGACTTCACATTTTTTTATTTACATTAAGAGAAAATAATTCTTACCAATGTCAAAAGAAAATAACTTAAGCCACTCATCTATCCTTCAGTTATTAATTTCATTATGAGACTCAAACACTGTTGCTGCAGTGAAATATGCAACTGACCACCAAATTTATGTTTCTATTCCACAAAAAATTTCCTAAATTTTATACTTTTAATCTTTATACATTTTAATGCTTCAAGATTCAAGATATAACAAGTACAGAAAACCTGAACTTGTATGCACCACAGAATATCCAAATAATAGCAAACACACTCACCGTTGGTGTTCCTGAAGGGAAACCATCTTTTTCTAAACAGGACAAATAGCAGAATACATAAAATCATCAGAAAAGAAGTAATAAAAAGTGAACTTTGTCGAGTACAGGGTAAGAATATTACAAAGCCTTATTATTAAGCTACTTTCAGAGAGAATTTGGAAGAAAGGTTGTAAAACTGCACCTGTTTGTGGGACAGTCCTTCTCTCAGCCCCCATCTAGGAGTCACAAATTATTCTGCCTTGCTGATGTCACCAGCTGGTGACATCAAGTTCAGAGACAGCTGTGAGGAGCAAGGCCTCCAGCACAAAACCAGTTCATCCCAGTCCCAGAGCCCCAGCTTGATAAACACAGCCCATTCAAGCTCATTTTGGCTGCTATTCTGAATGATCCAGTTCCCTTTCTTCCCCTCTCCACTTAAAACAGGAAATTAACTGGACAACGCCAGTTTCCAGTCAGTTTTAAATCCATCTTTGTATATTTGTGCCTCATTGAAATGCACCTTGATTTTAGCACTTGAACTTGATTTATCACTTTGACATAAAGGAAGACTGTGCTCCAAATTCCCACCTCCAGTGTCTTGCACACTTGGCTCTCACCTGGAGCAGAAAAACTCAGATATTTCTGTTTTGCTGTGTCTTTGGAGTCGTAGAATTTCAGCACATCTAGTACCGCCTGGGGGTTTTTCTTCTGTTCTAGCTTGGTGATATTTGAGGTCTGAAGCAACCGAGCCCATTGTTCTGGCATTCCCTGAAAAAACAGGGGATTTAAAGCATCCTTTTTGTATTTTAAAGGTTTTTTGAAAGCAAAACAAATTTCCTCCCTCTATTAAAGCATAACATGCACAGCCTTAAGCACATGAGCGAGTAGGATGGGGAGCCAAAGGTGGAAACACAGATCACAGGACACAACTCCTCCAGGTATGCTGGGCCAGATGTGAGGAGTGGCAACACAAAAACACTCAACAGATCCAGTGTTACCCACTAAAGAAAGCAAACTGAAGAAGGTTTGTCAGGGAGGGCTCTCCCAGGTGACACAACGCAACAGATGTGACACTGGCATTGCAGAAGCACTAACAGGTCACAGTGTGCTGCACAAACACAAAGGAAAAACAGTTCTTTGGTAGAAACAAAGACTAAATTGCACTTTATTCTAAAGCTCTGCCTAGGCTTCACTGCAGCACTGACCCATGGTGCTTCCTGAGCTGCTCCAAGGCAGGAATACTCACAGTGAACTCTCCAGTAACAGCATCAAAGCCAACATGGATGGTATGTTCAAAATCTGATGGTGGGGAGATTTCTGGCCTTTCCTTTTCCTTCTTCTTGCTTCCTGAAAAAGATATTCAGAGATCTCAACGTTAGAAAGAAATTCTTCCCTGTGCGGGTGGGGAGGCCCTGGCACAAACTGGGACAGTGGAAAGTGTCCCTGCCCATGGCAGGGGTGGGACTGGATGGGCTTTAAGGACCCTTCCAACCCAAACTGTGCTGGGATTCTGTGATTCCTTGCTCCATTCAAATAATTTATACCATGGCAGCAAGAAAATAAGAGATTAAGAGCACCAGAGTGCTCTGTTGAGCACATGAAATCTAAACATATTAAATGTTTACAATGCAAAAAAGGACATTTTAATATAGATTAAGAACAGTAGAAAAGACAACTTCAGCTCAACCTCAAGTTCACCCTAAAGACACTTAAAACTCAGTTGCCTCACTGCTTCATTCAAGGTAATTAATGCAAACTAGGACTTCCTGTGATGAAGATAAGAGTTTATAGCCTCAGAGCAATTATCTAATTTAAATTAAAGGTGGGGGGAAGCATAATAAGTACCAGAAGCAGGAACAAATAATTAGAAGGACCACGTGCACAATCCAACCTAGAGTCAATTGAATTTATAAGATATTTTCTAACACCTCGGGCTTTGGATTTTTGTTTGTTTGTTTTGGGAGTTTTCAGGGTGTGGCTCGGGTGTGGTTTTTTTATTTTAACTTAATTTTTCTGCTTTGTTTGTAAATTCACCTTAAAAGTCCTGTTGTTTGAGCACAGAAAAAGCAGGTAAAGCAGCAGTCTCTTGGTTACTACACAGCAAGCGAAGACGGTGCTGCTCAGAGCCAGGAATCCATCAGAAATCCCCTCGTGCTGGGAAGGGAAGCGCGGGGAGCGAGGACAATACTCCCGAACGAAAAGCCATGTGGGCTGCCTGCAGCTGAACAATGCCGTGGAAAGCCACGGCTGTTATAAACAGGATATCTTTAATATGGCTGCACAGGGCAGAGCCAAAAAGCAAACGGGCTGTCAGATGGTTCATTAACAGCACAGGGAAACTCACTGCTGTGAAAACCAAGGAAAGCACCATTTCTGCCCTATTCTTTGCAGGTTTTTATGTGGAAGCAAGGGAGAACATATATATAAAGTTGGATTTCTCAGGAAGGCTCCTGTTTGGGAGCACTTGACATGCAGTGAACAGGAGCTGGTGCTCAAGCCCTTCAGCATGTGCTGGGTAAATAAACCCATTCCTTCCAAAAATACACAGATCCCATGAGTAGGCAAGGCAAGGAGACTAAAACCCATTGCTCTGCCCACAGGAACAGCAGAGCAGCACTTCAAACAAACAGCCCCAGCCAGAGGCAAGCCCGGTGAGTCATGTGCTGGCAGGACATCCTCGAGCTCCAGAACAAGGCCACGGTGAGGCCACGCTGCCTCCCAGCCCCGGGGCCAGGACTGAAACGGGAATCCCTTCAGTGCAGGGCAATGCTCCTTTCAAACTGCACATGGTGCTCTTCCTACTGACATGGGTGAGCCCTAAAGAGCAAAGTCTATAAGGAGAACATGAGAAGCTACCACAGGTTGGTGGCTGCAGCCCAAGAGAGACTCCAGCCCTCTTAGGGTGCAGAATTTGGGTGCTGAAGGTGGCAGGTCTGGGTGCTGTCAGCTCAGTGCAGTGCCCTGTGTCTGGAGGAGGCTCTGCCTTAGCCCTTCAGTCCTGCAGAAATGGGTGTTTGACCATGTTGTTGTTGGTCCCACCCAGAATTTGTCACGGTGAGTTCTGCAAGGAAATCTCTTGGAAGGACCAAATCTGCCCATCTTCAGGCAAGGAGGACAGTTCAGGAGCTGGGATGGCACTTGGCTTTATGCTGTTGCATTGGTGCCTCATCAGAGCATTTGAGCCCTTTTACAGACAGGGATGGAGTAGAACATAAGCCCCACGTTAAGGAAGGTTTTCCTTGCTCTGAATTAGTAACAAATGAATTATGGATGCAAGTGGGTGCATGTACAGCTGGAGAGCTTTGTGACATTCTATGACACCTTTTTTCTCTTAGGGTGCTGAATTTGGGTGCTGAAGGTGGCAGGTCTGGGTGCTGTCAGCTCAGTGCAGTGCTCTGTCTGGAGGAGGCTCTGCCTTAGCCTTTCAGTCCTGCAGAAACGGGTGTTTGACCACTTTATTATTGGTCATGGCAGCCAGAATTTGGCCCTTAGCCCTGCAGAGACACACAGGTCCTTTGGAAGGATTTGGTGAGCTGGAGAAAGGCTCTGTCTGATTAAGAAGGTGCCTCAAATATAACCGGACTCTCCCCCAAGTGAAGCCACAGGCACTCAGCAAGGTGTCAGCCTCGGTACTTCCCAGGGCAAAGCCATCCTCAGGCTCCCCTTGCTTCCCACCAACCAAATTCCATACACAAGACAAGAAACACAGCTGTTTCCCAACAGCTGGAGGCAGCAGGCAGCTGACTCCAGATGTGCACCTGGAGTTGCTGAGCTCCAGCTGAAACCACACCGAAATGTGCCCCTGAGCATGTGACATGCAGGATCTGGGTGATGCCCTCAGCACCTCCTTCAATACTTTCTGCTCAAAGACAAACATTTCTGGTTTTAGGGGACTATTTTAAAGCTTTCCAAAACCACACAGAGCTTCCTTTCACTTCAGAAGTCAGGCCAAAAAAATTCATGGCAATAAAGTACTCTAGTAAGAAGATGACTATCACTTCATTTATCCTAAACAATGGAACCAGGGGAAAAAAATCTTCCATGACTGGTGATTAAATAATCCCTTCAAACCCTTAGGATTATTTCAGCACAGAACTAGCTCAGACTTGGGACAGAAACTGTGTAATTGCTAAAACTCTTCATCTGCAAGTCCCCCAAAGCACAAGAACCTCCTAAGAGAGGATCCAGGAGCAGATGAGGCTGGCCAGGAGAGACCTTGCAAAATCATATGGACAGAGATGTGCAGACAAAGCCAAACATTCCTGGATAATGGCAAGGATTTTTTCATTTTCTGAAAAGGAAAACTGAACATTTCTGTAGAGATTTGTTAAACTTATGCGCTGCCTGGAGACATTTTTCCCGTGACAAAATTTCTACCCCAGGTTGACAGATTATTTTGCATCTAGCCCCAATGTATTTTTTAAATTTGAGCATGAAGTTAATATTTCTGTAAAGCTTCCCAGCAGCTGAATTTAAAGAAAAGAAGGATTTAAATGGGCATTTCTGGGGAGGGTGCGTCCCAGCCATGCTAATGAACAAAACAACTAACATCTGACTATTGTGTGAGTGCCAGAAAGACACTGTGCCCACTTCTGTCCTGCTTATATTCAACAGCCAGCTTTGCAGACTTGAGGGCCAAAATCCCTTCTTTGGATATTTATATCAGCCTTGCTGCAGGTCATGCAATAGATAAGTTTCTTCCAAATTAAAAAAATACAACTTCCAGATAGTTTCTCTAATTTGGGTAATTCAATTTCCATTTTTCCTAATATCTTGCCATGCAGGAAAGCCTGCTTTTCTTTCAGGAGGACATTACTTGAATTACTTATTAACATCTAGAAAACACAAACTGACACTCATTTCCTCTAAAATGTAGTTTTCTCAGCAGAAATCCTTTCTCCTACTTTCAGTTCACAACACAAAGTATCAGTAGGTAGATTCTAAATAAATATGCAGATTAATTTGCCTAAATTTGGTACTTGTCAATATCGAGAGTGGTCTGAATAATTGTCAAAGAGCTCCAAAGCAACTTGAGATACAAGTTTAGATAATTCTTCAACCACCTCCCCATTCCAGCAAAGAACAAACCCACCATCAAAATCAAAAGAGAAAATGTACATGGAGAAAAAAGGTGTCATAGAATGTCACAAAGCTCTCCAGCTGTACATGCACCCACTTGCATCCATAATTCATTTGTTACTAATTCAGAGCAAGGAAAACCTTCCTTAACGTGGGGCTTATGTTCTACTCCATCCCTGTCTGTAAAAGGGCTCAAATGCTCTGATGAGGCACCAATGCAACAGCATAAAGCCAAGTGCCATCCCAGCTCCTGAACTGTCCTCCTTGCCTGAAGATGGGCAGATTTGGTCCTTCCAAGAGATTTCCTTGCAGAACTCACCGTGACAAATTCTGGGTATTTCCTTGTGGGACCAACAACAACATGGTCAAACACCCATTTCTGCAGGACTGAAGGGCTAAGGCAGAGCCTCCTCCAGACACAGAGCACTGCACTGAGCTGACAGCACCCAGACCTGCCACCTTCAGCACCCAAATTCTGCACCCTAAGAGGGCTGGAGTCTCTCTTGGGCTGCAGCCACCAACCTGTGGTAGCTTCTCATGTTCTCCTTATAGACTTTGCTCTTTAGGGCTCACCCATGTCAGTAGAAAGACCACCACTGCTACTGCTGCAGCCCAGCCACAGACAGGCTATTTCACAATCAATGAAACCTTGTGAAATAACTATTCTGCCTCCAGAAGCTACACTGGGCAATCCTTCCATCCTCCAAAAAAGGAAACACACCTACTGTTGAGAGCAGAAAGCCAGATCCTGGGAACAGAGGGAAACCTGTCTCTCTGGGTTTGATCTCCAGGGAGAGGCAGGCTGCAGAGCTGCTCACACAGCTGAGAGAGAGTGAAAACCAGCCCTGGGGAAAACACTCAGCCAAGAGAATAATCAACCAGAGGAGCAGAATCTCTTCAAACAACCAAACCTGTGTCAGCATGACTGAACCAGTCCTGCCCAGCACACCAGCGGCGAGGCACGGGGAGCCAAGAGCACAGAAGGCATCAAGAGCAGCAGGGTCCTCTCCAAGGTGCATATTAAAAGTAATGTTAACCAGTAGATTAATAAAATGCTTAGCAGGTTCGGGTCAGGCTTAAATCCCTGTGCAGTTTTACCATCTCATACGTTAGGAGGTGTTTCTATCCAAGCACTGTTTTGTTGTACATGGACACACGTTCTGGAGAGCCAGGATAAAGAACTCCACTGCTGTACATGCACTCCCCATACAGAAAAGAGGACAAACAACACACAAATACAGTCTAATATTCATTATAGCAATTTTTTTCTCAGAAATAATCTTTTTTACAGCAACCCAGGCTTATCTCCACTAGTAATCAATCCTAACAGTGCAGTTCCACATTAAAAAATATGTAACTTCTGAGTTTTCCTTCATGCAACTGCAGCTTCACTACTATTTCTTTACTGACTTTTTTTTCTCCTCAAGGTGCCACATAAATGACCACCTGTAGTGGAAGTAACTTCCAAACCAGCTGGGTGCTCAGTTTGAACCAGAAATCTGCATCTAAGTAACATGATCCCCAGGAATGCCAAACATTGATGAGGGTTGTTTGGAAATGCATTACTTCAAGCTGGGCAGCAAACAGGGGGTGGTTTTCCAATCCCCTACACCTGGACAGGCTGGACTCTAACATCTAAAGCACCACCAAAACTTACAAGGAGAGTAAAGCAATACAAGTAGGAGTGGGAAAAGGAGGCATCTTACCTTTTTCATTGCTATAGAATATGGAGATGATTTTATGCCTGGGTTTCCTCTCTTCTGGGACAGAGGGCAGGGGTTTAAAGCTGTTGTTGGTCACCAGTTGGTCTTTGCCCCCTGCACTGAAGATAGCGCTGCTCATCCGGACGGGAGGGGCGGGGGGCTTGTCTTCCAGTTCTCCGTTGTCAGACATGGTTCTCAATAGCTAGGGGAAGCCCTGGAAGAGAAAAAAGTGCAATTTGAACACAGGGAAAGAGCATGAGTACACGAAGGTACCATTCCTTCTGCTGGCAGAGGGGAAGGAGGCGTGAATTCAGCTCTGAGGAACGCAGACACTGCCGCCTCCACCAAAGGAAGCAAATCCCTTCCTCATTCCCACTTCTGGGCCACCCATTCATTTGTGCCAGCAGCAGCATTTGTGGGATGGAGCGACAAACATTTCCAGTGATAAAAGCAATCCAGACCAAGTGAACAATTCCCAGATCTGGTTCTCTGTTCACACAAAGGGCCTAAGTACAACATCCTTTGGGGGTAGCTCTAGTCTAAAAAGCTTCACGCTCTAGTACCAAACAGCTTTAAAAGCCTTAGATGCTTTCCTCCTTGTCATTTGTCTGACAAGACCTTGGGGACAAAGGAACAGCTTATGTTTGTAAGTCATAATTCAGCACACTATCCACATTAAGTCCCACTCAAAACATCTCTACCCATATCACACAGCCTACATTAAAGAGCTCTGCACTGAGATCCACAGGATCCACTTCTGAATGAGGCTTGCGTTGCTTCCCCACTTGCTGCCAAACTTTCTCCACTTGCAGAAAATAACACATAGTATCACTACAATCCTCTTTGAATCCTCAACAAAAACATGAGCAAAAACAGGGACAAACAGCTGCTAGAGCTGCAACCACAGCACAATAAAACATCTACGTGACACATTCCCCATTCAAAAAGATCTCTGCTAGCATTTCCTCCCTCCTTGTAGTATTTCAGGGATTTTTTTCTGATCACCAGGAAACAGGCAGCCTCTGTGCTACAGAGTAAAGAGCACAAAGAAAGATGTACAGAAAATACTTCCCAAGGATAGGTAACAAACAGTAACAAATGTACCCTCAATTCCTCTGTTCACTCAAATGACAAGCTACCTCTTTGGGACAGGAGCCAACACATCTTTGTGTTGACTTCCTTCCCCTCTCACAACAGTTTGAGAGGGAAATGGGAATTTCATTGGGAAATGAATGGCCTCCTGGTGCCCACCAGCTTCCCATCACATCTCAAGGCATGACTCACGTGATCAGTGGCATTCACAAGAGCCACGACAAGGCAGTGCCATCCCCTCTCAATTACTGTGCTCCCAACAACACAACACCTGCATCCTGCCCAGCAGCACAGCTAAAACAACGTGGGCTGTCATGCCCTGGCATTTCACAGGGTGCCTGAATGCTGCCAAATCCCAACAGAGAGACATAAGTCAGGCCAGCAGCCTGGACTGGAGCAGCACTCTGGTTTATGTTGTGAAGCTCAAGGAGATTAACATTAATTATCCCCATAAATGACCATGGAAGAACGTAATTTCTGTAAAATATCATCAAAGGCACAAGCAGCACAATGTTCTGGCAGAGCAGTAGAAACTGGACATGTGCTGGTTGCTCCATGACTTGGAGGCCAGGAGGAAGAGCACTCCAAGCTGTGCAGCACCCACCTACAGAGCCCTGCCTTGGAGCCCTTCTCTGCTGATGGAATTATAAACAGACCTGCCACCTGAACGTGGCTGCAGGGATGCAGCTGTGAATCAGGCACTGATTCCCAACACTCTTCCAAATCCACTTACTGATTGCTATTTCAGGTGTTGCAAGTTATCTGCAAGATTTTCCTGTTTGCCACTGTAATATGTGGGACAAAAATTAGGCATCCTGCAACCCAAGAGCAGGCCTGAGCAGCCAACCCACAGGGATTTTAATTCCAAATGCTGCCCTTACAAGACATTGCAGCAAGGACATGCCACCCACTTGAGATGTATAAATCAAATAAGGTATTTGTTTTATAAACATATATATATATACAACAGATCCACCGAATCAAAGATGATATATTCATATATATATATTTTTTTTTAATATATATTTATATATACAGGTATATATTGAAGTCAAGTTTGGAGTGATGGTAATACAGGGAACCATAATCTATGTCCCTTCTGTTAATCAAACCTCAGAAAAGAGGTGGATATAGGGTCATTAGGTATCCAAATGGGGACAGGTAAAACAAAAAATTTCCTCTTTGCAACAAATGCCATCAGACAGCCAAATAAACCATAGCAGGTAAATAAGTGCATCACATAAGCTGAATGCCAGAAAGGTGCACTGGGCAAAGAAAACAACATCATGAGTGGCCTTTTGTATTTGTCTAAAGAAACCCTATTATTTCCTCCATCTGTGCAGTTTTTCTGAGCTGTCTGATAAGAGCAAGAGCAGGATGTAAGGATAAACAACTCACCTGCATCTGAAACTGGACAATAACAGACTTGGGATTCCAAACTCACAGTATTTCCCCACACACTCCCTTAGAGAGGCCAGTCATAAATTAACAACACTGTCATATGGTATTCAGGCTACAAATTAAAAAAAACCAAAAAAAACAACACACCAAAAAAACCAATCAACTGCACTTCTGCTGATGTAATTTCAAAATAAAATTCTCACTCTAGTAAAAATCCTTCATTTTCAGTGACAAGCAGCTCATCACATACTCAGTCTTGATCCAAAACAAATTATTCCTTAGTATCTTGTGTGCTCAAGAGAAGGGACTGTGAAATAACAATTTGGAAGGAAGGATATGGAAATCTAAATCTATTTCAGGAGAAAATCAGTGCTTCAAGGAACTGGTGTGGAGCATCTGAGCAGAACCCTGAGAGCTGCAGCTCTGATCAGCTGCTGAATGTTCCAAGTGCTCACAGAGATCCTTGACCTCGCTCAAAGTACAGCCCAGGAGCTCCACAGCAGGAAAACAACCTGTGGGGCTGGTGGAGCAAACTGGAGGGACAGAAGGAGCTCAGGCATCAGCTTCCCACCTCGAGGACTGGCTCCAGCACCAAAACCCTTCCAACTCACTACATCTGTGGTCTAGGAAAACCTCAGCTTCAAGGAAAAATTTAAACTGTGATTTATTTAACAAGACATGGTAGAATTTCTGAGTGGCTGTTTCAAAGATCATTAATAAAATAAAATGTTGAATTCAAACCTAGTTTGCACAAAGGCCCATATCAAAGCTTTGAATTCATCATTTAAATAAATGACAACAGATCCACTCATGCCAAGCACATCATGAAGCACAGTTCTGATTCTTCAGTCATCATGGGAAGTGAAAAATCAATAATTTTGTCCAGGTTCAAATCCAAATAGCCCTCTTTCTTCTGCACTCAGGTGAAGAAGAGAGCAGTTCCCCTCTCCTTTATCCTTATCCTGCCTTCGTCATGCAAGGAAAGTTTCCATGGTGTCAGGAAGTATTTGGAAATGGCTGCAGAGGTTTGGTATTATAGGCAATGACTGGAGCAAGGATTGAAAAAAAGGAAAAAAAAATTTTAAAAGAAGAGTGCAAATATCCCCCAAAGCTCTGTTTGTGCTCTCTCAGCCTCCAAAGAGAAGGAGCCTGTTCAGATCACAGCAGCCAGACAGAATCACTCTTGCACCATCACCCCACATGCTGCCCTGATGATTTGCAGGGAATTGCAAAGACATGGGGAATTTTTTTCCAGTGCCTGCCAGGAATCTGTAATTCAGGAAAAGCGATGTCAGGCTCGTACTTCTCTGACACAATCAGACAACACAAGTAATGGTGTCTGATTAATGATTAAGTAATGGTGGGTTTTTTAGCTTGGCTAAAAGACATTTACTAAAATAGTTAACCTGAATTTGAGCAGCCTCACAAAAGTATGCTAAAGGTAATACATGGAAGAGGGATTCACTTTCATCTTTGCCAGTGAAGGAAATATCAGTAATAATAATGTATTTAAGCACATCAGCAGCTCCCCCACAATCACTACTCACACTACATTTAGTACAAGAACTAGAAAGCAATGGATTGAACCACAGAGACAAGCTGAGAAGCTGCAAATGACCCTTAACTACAGCCTTCAGACAGGTTCAGTCCCACCACAGGACACAACTGCAGTCCATTACACTCCCAAAAAAACAGATAAAAAAAGCTAAAAGCTTTTCTCCCCACAGTTCTGCTGCTTAACCCACAAAACACAGTCACAGGTGCCAGTGCTGGTGACCACAGGGCTCCGATCTCAGTCCTCATCCCCAGTACATGACATTCCTCCCTCCTTTTGACAAAGGCTTCTTGCCCTGCACTGGGGCAGTGAAAATTAAGTGCTCTCTCCATCCTGCACAGCCAAAGAACAAATGTGCTCTTCTGCAGAGGCAGCAGGGTTTGGAGACCTGGTACTAGGTTCCTCAGAACTGCAACTCCTCTCTCCCATCAGATCATTTAGCTTGGAAATGATCTCTCAGATCATCGAGCCCAACAGTTAACTCAGCACCATTAACCTTTCCACCTTTGCCCAGAGAGGCTGAGCCAAGACACACACAGGGAGCTCCTTGTGTGGTTTAAGCCACCTCCAGTCCCTCCCAGCCCTGAAGGGACCTGCCCACCACATTCACATGCACCAAGTTTCATTTTTACAATCTACATCCTGCTGCTGTCTTTCCTCTTTTGGGGATGGAAAAGGCCTGAAAACCCACAGTCATGGCCAGGTCACAGGAGAGAGACAGCCATTCCTGCCACTGCCCCTGGTGGGAAAACACCCAGAGAAACACAACCCTGCCAGTGAGTAAAAGCTGAAGTGAGGCTTGGGCAGTGCTTTCAGAAAGCTGACAAACACACACTGCTGCAGCACATCAGTCTGAATGCTCTGGCTTTGACTTGCCCTTTTTTGTTGTTTGTCCCCCCCAGTTCCCCTTGTGTGAGCATAAAGCTGGGCTGCTTCCTGAAGGACTTCCTAAGCACAGCCCCTGTGCCAGCCCCGGCTCCCTCGTGACAGGGATGGAGCCTGACACGCACTCCCATCCCAGCTGAAGCTCTGTGCTGCTGTTCAGCCCCCCCTGATTCTGGAAAAGAACAAACATTTTTCTTCTCCAACTTGCTTGCAGACAAGGAAAGGAAATAAAAGGAAAATTGAATAAAAGGATGAAAGGAAATAAAACAAAATAGAAGTCAATCATTCTGCTATAGTGCACACTCACATTTTCCCTGGAGCACTTGTATTTGAGCAGATTCAGTTTTAAATCCAGATTACAGTGCACACACATGAGCCTTGCAAAGCCCTGAGCAGGGGCAGGAAGATGGCACCGTGTGCCAAACCAAACAGCTAGTGTACAAAGTTCTCACATCACAGTGACCTGAATTTGTCTTCTGAAGATGTTCAAATTAATGTATTTGAGCAGTCTAGGCTGCACCTGTGTTTTGCTGCCTGGGATGCAATACAAAACTACATCAGGCTACTGCTTGGAAAAAGAAACCAAAACAAAGCACATCCAGATTAGAGCCGCTTGATAACACGTCCCTAAATTCCTGCTCCTGGCACACAATACTGTGCTTTACACTGCCACTGATCTCCGAGGAGCCAGAGCTGAATCAGTGAAATACATCAAATAAATCTGTCACAGGAGCCTCAGAGAGCTGCAAACTGAACTCAGCTCTTCAGTGCAGGTAAATATTACTCAGCTCATTTACTATCAGCAGCACAACACAGAAGGAGCAGCACCACATTTAAGTCCATTTGGCATGGCTGACCAAAAAGGAGGAGTAACAAATTTGAGGCTAGTAAGGCATTAAGAAACAACCACTTTGTTTTTTGATATGGCACTACAGCTGCAGGATACTTTTGGGACAACACCTGCAACACTTGGGCCATGCACACAGCTTGAAGGCAGTGCAGCAAAACTGTGACCTGACAGAAGGAACTGAAGAAAAGAGAACAGGTCAAAAATGAAGGAAGGGCTGCTGGTGGGTGCAGTCCCTGCAGAGGACACCAGGGTTCCACTGCAGCATCTCCAGGCAGCAGCTTCACCACTTCCCCGGGGGCCTCATGGGGCCACTGGCAACACTTGACACTGCATCCCAGACAGCCACAACCAAAGCAGAAGAAAAGAGCAAAGGAGATGTCCGGGAAACAAATCTCCAAGGCAGAAAATGTCACGTGAAAAAGAGCACAGAGCCAGTCAGAACAATACAAGAGCTAGTGTGTGATGCTCCAAGGACAGACTGGCATGACAAGGCAGATTTAAGATAGTCATGTCCCACTCTTGCTTTATATTATAAAAATTCTTGCTGAAAATGCCTGAAGCCTCATTCCCATCCCCCCCAGGCCTCCAGTGGTTTTGGTAGTTTGCTAAAACACAGCCTCCCCACGCCACCGCCTCCTAATACCTGAAAATCACCATACTGGAAGAGAGGAGACTTGATGCTCCATTATTCTGGAAAAGAGGTGCAGTTTTAAAGTGGAGATTGGAGAGTTGCTTACTTCATCAGATATTCGATTTTCTTAGATCAAACAGATTTTGGAGTCCAAAAGCAGAATGAAAAGTCTCCATGGGTATTCTTCTTTTCTCCCTGCCCCCCTCCTTTTTTTTCAAAGGCTCCTGTTGAGCAATAGATTTCCTGTGATTAGCTCACTTAGTGCTGATTATAGCTCACTTCCTCCCAGGGATTAGCAGAAAGCAGCTTTCTGACAAGTTTTTATTCAGATGGTGCTACCTAGCCACAGCTTCCTGCCCCATCACTAACAGCCTCCTAGTTCAGCAGCTCAACAGCTTGAAATTATTTCACTGCTGCAGAAAAATTCACAAAACCAGCACATCTCAGACTGTTTTCTCCATGAAAAACAAAACAAGTCTTTTGGGATGTCTAGCTTTCCAACTTGAAGCATTTGGATCCACGAGATTTATTTAATCAGATCCAAAAAGGAGTATTTTGGAACAGAATGAGACTACCTTCAGAGACTGAAAATACTTATCTCATCATTTCAACTGAGAAAACCGTGCAAAAAAACCCAGCAGAGGCAGACAAAGAATTGCTTTCTTGCAGACTTGGCAAACATAGTCCCAGATCTTCTGCCTGCCAAGAGAGGACTCGTGCAAAAGCACGGACAAGAGTAACTGTGATAGTGGCCAGGAAGAGCCAGAGGGATAATCTGTTCCACCTACGGTTATTGGAAACACCCGCGGATGCTCGGAGCCATCCCTCCTCTGGAAAAGCAGGTACCAACTTCCATGGGATGTGCTGGAACCTCTCCTTCCAGCTTTAGGGGGTCTCAGAAAAGAGGATTTGGTCAACGCCAAACCACACACCCGTGAAAACCAAGTTATTTTTATTTAGCTTTTCTTTATGGGGAGCGTAGAGGAACCTACGCTAACCCAAAATACTCCGAACAAGCTCAGATTTACAACCACAAACAGGCAAGACACTCGCCCTTCAAATGATGCAGTTGAGAGAACAGCTGAAAAAAAAAACCCAGAAATAAAAAACATCTGAGCCAAACCAATTTGTCATTAAGATTTACAAAGGGGACACAGCAACCAAACCAACTACAATGAAGTTTATAAACAGGTCAGGTCTCTCCTTGCCTCTTCCCTTTACTGCTACAGGTACCTGAGGAAACACATAATATTCCCACTCTTAACGAGGGTGTAGGAGAACCTGAGCCTGACTTGGCAAAATCTGACTTGATGACACACAGAACGTACTCAGCTAAATTCTTTCCAATTTGTCTTTTTCCAACCCATTAATTTCCTTATGATTTTTGCTGAGTCACACAAACAGAAGGGAAACATAGCACAAATAACTGCTGTTAATTGCCAAGTGATAAAGAGATTTAGGGAAAAAAGAAGATAAAAATCACAGTTGAGTGGAAGGAATAAAAAAAGCAGAGAGGAAATTATCTTTAGCACAGAAGAAGGAATAGCCAAAACTGTAATAAATGTGCTTACCATGAACTGAGTTACACAAGACAAATATCCTATTGAGGGGTATTTGAAAGGGTTCCTAAGGTTTCCTAAAGGAAAATATTCTTCAAACCCACTGCCAAAGTCCATTACAACCTGAAGCAATTATTGACTCCATAAGGCACTGAGCAGATGTGCAAAGTCTTGCACCAAAAATGAGTGACCAGGCTGCAAAAATGTCATTTTTGAAATCAAAAAGGGATCTCAGTCTTTTGAGGAGGCTTGTGACTGAAAAAAATACACAGGGAAAATCTGAGTTGGCCCAGATGTGCGAGAGTCCTGGTAAAAACCCATTAGTAATAGCAAATTTAAGAAAATTAATGATATTTGGCTCACTAAATACTGGGGCCGCCTGTAAGCTGTGATTCATCTTCACTTTGTCTCTTGAACTCTGCAGAGCACTCAACGCCCACCCGAGTCATCACTTCTGCTTCATGAAATAAATGTGGCTCCGCTGAACTGTGGTGGCATTTCACCACCAGCAAACCAGGAACCTCTTCTCTGCTTTATCACCTCTGAAAGACCTCAAACATCACAGGTGACAGCACCAGATGAGCCTCAGAAGCCACTTCCCAACTGCCTTGATTTCCCATTTCCCCTAAATTTGGCAGGAAAACTCACTTTGGAAGGCAGCTGATGAGAGCAGCACACAGAAACAAGCCAGAGGGATGAGCTGATGGACACAAATGCCCATTCCCACCTTTCTCTGAGGCAGCCCTTGCAGGAACACAGAGGTCTAAGGAGTGTGGTGGAGGAGGAATGAAATCAAGAGGGATCCAAGGGATCCATTCCCACCCTCTGCCGCAGGGCTGGGGAGTTGCCGCCTACCCACCAAATTCAGGCCACGCTCCGTTTTATCCAGCCCGCAGCCAGAGTTTTCCTTCAAGGAACCGTTGTGCAAAGATGCATCATGATAACAACGTGCTCCAAGGTGTTTGAACCAGCCTGTTCAGTGCTGAACAAGGAAATTATCCTTCTTCTGCCTACTGAAAATCCTGAGTCAACTAAAGACAGACGAGGCAGCCGGCGGCGGGAGCAGCGCATGCAAATCCGTGAGTCAGGGTGTTTGTGCTTACTCACATTTCACCATCCAGCAGACACTTTGCAGCCTTTATTTTTATAGCTGAGGTTTTCTAAAGATCAAAGGAGAATAGGGAAAAGGGCAAGTACGGAAAGTTTACAAGAAAATTAAAAAAAAAAATTAAAAAAAAAAGGTCTGCATCTCGTTGTTGAGATTCTCTCTTAATTAAAACTGACATTCACAGGCAGGGAGGGATCACACATTCCAGAGCAAAAGTTATTTGACTAAAGGCTGCCCTGCATGAGGCACCTGTACAGCTGGGTGCATTTCTGTGTTAATAAGAGCATTTCCAGCTCTTTAACCTGGAGATTCACCATGCAACAGAGCTCTAAAAACCTCAGGCTGCTGGCAAAGTGCAGAAGGATCACCAGTAATGCCAACACAGAATGAAAGCGCTTTTTTAACTTTTGTTTTTAACCTCCAGAAATATTATTGGGCAATGGTAAGACAAGGCCATGGCTTCCCCATCCAAGTGGAAAAAGAAGAGGTTACATGAAGTGTTTATGAGGGTGGCAGAACCAGAAACAATCCAAGGTTAAGGGATCTGGTACTCCCCCATCACACTGGTAGAGCTGTCAAATGTCAGCTAAGGGAAAAAGGAATAGTAAGGGAGAAGACCAAGGGGAAAGATGAAACGCCTCCCTCCAGAAGAGCTCTCTTTTTCACAGGCACTCAGAATAGAGCTCTTTGTTTCTCTCTAGTGGCTGCCCAAGGCCTGCTCCAACCACAGTAACCAGTGGATAGTGGGAACTTCAGCTCAGCAGAGCAGTCCTGGGGCCAAAGCTTGTTTCTTCTTACAGGAGTGCCAACCTGCCACAAAATGCCACAGGGGGAAATCCCAAGGGACAACAGTACAGCTGCTGACCAGACAGTCACAGCCCCTGGGAAAGGCTCACCAGTCTGCTGAAACCCCTGCATGACACAAGCTCAAGATGCTTCCTTTCTCATACCCACACTGGACACAAATCCTGCAGAGAGAGAGCAAAGGCTTCAAGAAATCAAAGGCTGAAAATACCAAAAGCACTTGAGCATGGCAAAAACAAACCCACTCCAGAGATGGCTCTTGGTGGACACAGCTCATTTCCCAAGGATATTCCAGCAGCACCACACAGAAACTAGAGACCATTTCTCCTGGGAGAGCTATATTCCATTCGTGTCACAACAGACTACACTGACTTCGTCACACATGGAAACCTCTACAGGGCCAGGGTTCCCTGCAGCATCCCACTTCTGCACCCGGAAGTTCACTGCTGATAGCTGGGAAAGCTGTCTGTGGAAGGGACCATAAAGCTCAGCTCATTCCATCCCCACCATGGGCAGGGACATCTCCCACTAGCCCAGGTTGCTCCAAGCCCTGTCCAGCCTGGCCTTGGACACTTCCAGGGATCCAGGGGCAGCCACAGCTTCTCTGGCCAGGCCTCACCACTCTCCCAAGGAAGAACTTCTTCCCAATATCCCATCTAAATCTCTCTTCTATTCTAAAACCATTCCCCGCTGTACTGTGTAAAAAGCCTCTCCCTCTTTTTTATAATCTCCCTTTAGACACTGGAAGGTCTCCCCTGGAGCCTTCTCTTCTCCAGGCTGGAGACCCCCTGCTCTCCCAGCCTGTGTCCAGAGCAGAGAAGCTCCAGCTCCCAGAGCATCTCCGCAGTCTTCTCTGCACTTACTTTAACAGGTCCATGTTTCTTCTGCTGAGGACTCCAGAGCAGGATGCAATATTCCCAGGATCACCCCAATATTTCCCTGCCAATAGCAGCTCAGGATGAAATCAGATCTTAGTAAAATACTCTCAGAGCTTGGTGGTGAAACCTCACTTACACTTATGCCACAGCATCTGCACGAGTGTTTCAGGACTGTCACATCTCCCTTACACTGGTGAGGTTTGAAGTTTTACAAATTTTATACAAGGACACAACCCTTTATTTTGTTTTTTCCTGGCATGTTTAGGTCTATTAGGAGAGGTGAAGTACCTAGGTGAGGTATACAACCAATTCTGCAGCCAGTGTAGAGCACCCCAGCAACCCCCTCCCCGTTATTTCAAGACAAAATAAACAGTACAAAAAGTACAAAGCACAGCTGCCACAAATTCAAATTATCCTGAATACTCAGATACAATTCTGAACATTAGACCTGGATTCCTCAACAGAAAAACTAAATACTGTAATAATGTTTTCCTTAAAAAAGGGGGAACCTGAGCAAGGCAGAAGTGCTCTGGAAATCACTTGCTGCAGTTCACACCCCAGTACTCCCATTGTGGCACTTGTGTGCTCTTAAAGATTTTCTACTTTAAAATTACTTGCACACATATAAGCAACACATTCACTTACAGCTTAATGCAGCAAATTC
Source organism: Ploceus nigricollis (assembly GCA_013399945.1). Lineage (NCBI taxonomy): Eukaryota > Metazoa > Chordata > Aves > Passeriformes > Ploceidae > Ploceus > Ploceus nigricollis. The sequence goes on from VXBC01007034.1 coordinate 318,564, forward strand.
CTGAAATTTGGGGTAATGTCCTTGTATGCTTTTCAGGGAGCCAGAGCACTCATTTGGACACTGGAAATAACAATTTCCACTTAAAATGCTGTCTGCCAGAATGAGTTTTTAAACTAACTTTCTGATTTTTCTTTTTTAAGTCATTCCTTGTTAAACTACTTCTCTCACTTTTCTTGCCCATAAACAGGTTTTTATCTGAAGTGCCAAAGAAAACAAATCCAAACCAACTAGAACTGTACACAGGCTACACATCAAAATATATTAAACAGCCAGAAAAAGCCTGAAACTATATCATAATTCAAAATATATAAATAATTCTTATGCTGATGTGGAAAATGATTTTTGCAAAGCCCACAGGACAAGTGCAGGAGTCAGTAAGTAGGGAAAAAATATGAAAAGCCCCACCATTTGTGTTAATATGACTAACCCATACACTACTTACAATTTGCAAATCAAATGTATGATAAAAATGCCCTAAACATAGATATTTTTTAAAATGTACAATGCTTTAAACACCAATTGTGTGTGGTTAAACAAATTGAATTTTCAAAGTGATTTAATACATCCCACCATTACTGGTACACTTTGAGGGAGTTACAATCCATGGCTGTTTATACAGGATGCAGTAGCACCACAGCCACAAAAATTTATTGTACAGCTCAAGAATGAAATACTTTTTAAAAAATAAAAATACAAAATGAAGAACACAGTTACCAATTGAATAGACAGAAGGCCTGTGAAAACTACAACCAGGCAGGATAACCAGCACCCTGGGAATCTGAAGAGCTTCCAAAGGAAGCTGTCAAGTTAAAATAATATTGAAACAGTTACAAAACATAATATTGCACTTCGAAAGCTGCAAAAGACTTGAAAAAATCTATATTGTTGCAGAAATTCTGAGTTTAACACATAAGCATAGGTAACCGTGCCTGTTCATTAAACAATGAATGGCATTCCTATAGGCAGAATTAGAAGATTTCAGTGAAAGTTGACAGAGCAGAAGTAAAGCTCAAAAAAATGCATTTTCACAAGGCTCAGGCATTTATACACCAAAACAATGCAGCTCTCAGACCTTGTCCTACCTTATTATCTTGCCCCAATAACAGCTGTGCAATTCTAAAGCAGATGAAGATGTTTGTGAGGGTGAGACTGAACTCATACAAAACAGACCACCAAGACCAATGTCTGACAGCCACAGAACACAAACTCAGTGACAACACAGAGGTGTCTGTCCATGACATCCACACACACAGACATCACCCCAATTCCAAATCAGAGCTATTTATTTCAACAGAAATAAGAGACACAGCATTTATCTGAGAAGTCTAATTCCACTGCAAGGGATGCATGATGATAATTATGGAAAAACATCAGACATCACAGCACTGCCTTCACCTCCAGCCTCACTGAGCCCTCAGCACAGGAGAGTGAGGGGAGGCACCACTAATAAACCATTCCTTCAGCCAGAAGAATACAAACAGCAGGCCAAGCAAATCCTGAGCCACATCCCAGCTCCAAAAACCCATTTAACAGAGTCCTCCCACTAAGCTGGTGCCCATCACAATGACACTGCAGTCACCACATGGGGCAACTCACATCACCCAGAACAACACTCTGATGCCTTCCAAATCTTCCTCTTCTTAATTCACAATACCAGCAGCTGCTACCAGAAAGGGTGAACATAGAAACAAGGGCATAAAACATTTTTGCTGCAACAAATGAGCATGGAAGGCTTACACTTTATGCGAATCCAAATGCATATATTTTTTAATTAAAAAAAAATTGTTCTCTTCATAAATTTTGTTTTAACTATGGAGGAAGGCCATACCTTTAGAAGTGGTCAGCTTTCCAAGAGTTTATCATCTAAAGGAAAATTTTCTCAGGTCCTTTCAATTGTTAAGAAAACAGGAAGCAAATTTCAGTAAGCCATTTCAATAGAGTAAAACAAGAGATAAAGATCTCTATTAAACTTGGCAGCAAAGACAGAGCCCACAGAGTATCAGTCTGAGCAGCCCCTTGCCACCAGCCTGTCCCACTCTGCTCACTGGGAAATGGCCCATCAGCCACTGTCAACCAGCTGTGGCTGCCCCATCCCTGGAAATGTCCAAGGCCAGGCTGGACAGGGCTGGGAGAAGCCTGGGATAGTGGGAGGTGTCCCTGCACGTGGCAGGAGGTGGGACTGGATGGGCTGTAAGGTCTCTTCCAACCCAAACCATTCTGGGATTCTACAACCAGGTATGTGTGAGAGCAGAGGCAGCGAGTGAGAAACCAAAAGAAAGCACTGATGGCATCCTTATCTCATTTAGGAAATAAAAAACATGACCAAAAGACAGGAACAATAAAGACCCCAAGTGCTGAGGATTATTGACAAGTTATTTGACAAAACCTTCCAGGGCTGGGCAGCAAAAGCTGCTTCAGTAGTGCAGGATACATGGTCACTCTTGTTAAGCAGAGCAGCGTGGAATGAAAGTCACATTTACTTCAAATCTTGACCAAAATCCTCGAAACAAGGAATTCTCCAGTTCAGATGTGTTTAAATTTAGAAAGCTGCATCTCACTCTGGTCCATGGGCTTTGGAAGTGCTGAGGAAGTAAAGTGCATCCACCATCAGCCTCTCAGCCAAGCACGAGCAGGCATAAAGGTGCTGCCAAAGACTTACGGCCAAAGATCTTCAATCCCAGAGCAAGAAAGATCTCCAAGGAGCCCTGCCCAAAGTGTTACAAAGATAGAGCTCAGTGCCAACCATGTGCCTGACAAGCATCTCTTAGCAGCAATGAAGGAATGAAAAAAAAGAGTCATTTAAATCCCGATGGTGTTCGTAAAGATTTTGTTTTGTAGGAGTAACAGTCATCATTACCACAAATTAAACTGAATTAAAAATCATTTCATCTCAGTATTTTCACTTATCCTTCATTCTTTCAGTTTATTCCCTAACCCTTCTTTCTAATTCTTTTAAGACACTAAAACTTTATTATATGAGATGCTCCAAGTTCTAGTCAGATTGATGTGGATGTATTGATTCACCAGAAGTCTTAACTTCTTCCACAGCAAAACTCCATCCAGGTTCACCAAGACTGAGTACATTTCCTTGTGCTGCAAAAAGACTTTCCAGCATGCACACAACAAGCCAAGGAGAATGAAAATTATGCCTCTCAGAAGTAAAATATTTTACAATGGAATACTTATTAATGAACAAGGAAATAAAAGACATCACAACCACACATTAAAACACACAGCCCTGCTTGTGAAGAAACCACCCAAACCAGCTCTACTGAACTATCCTGAATTTTTATTTTTCATTTCCAGCAGCTACCTGGGAAAATAATCTACATCTAAAAATCTCAACACCAGTTCCCTCTAAAAATATATATAAAAATATATAAAATCCCTGTAAATAGGTCCAAAAGGGCTGAAAAGAAAAAGCAGTGCTCACAAAAGCCATGAGTCCTCAGCCAACACATACTTTGGTTACTGCAAAATAGCCTCATCCCAAAAATCAGGAGGAGGAACTTGCCTGAACTTCCTGGCTGCAGCAGTCAAGGCTCTCTTTACCACAAAGAATTACTTCCTAAGCTTGGGCACTGGTATCAAAGAGCCTTAGCACGTTGGCATCAGATTAAAATTAACTGTTCTTGCTGCTAAAGAGCTTTGAAAATCCCAAACTCCACTCCTCTCTTTGCTTTTTCCACTAAAGGGGTAGAAGCAGAAAATATTTCACACTTGGTGATAATGCCCCAGCTCTGACAAATCAAAGATTTCACATAATTTATTTTTAAAGTAGTGACAGCTAGCACTTCACACATTGAAAATAAAAGGCTGTTTCAAAGCCAAAAATCATTTAACAACATTAGGGACCTATTTGCTGTGCCACAGAAAACGATGGCGGTATTTTGTGAGATCCTGTTCATTTCTGTGTGTTTGATCTGAAGCAGCATTCCCAAAAGCTCAGCAAACACGTGAAAAGGCAGGAGGAGCAGAAAGCCAGACACACTCCCAGGCTGTTACAAAGCATTAGTGTCAGATCACTCAGCAACATCACCAAGCCAAGTTTAACATCAGGGATTCCTTTTACAGCAGTCAATTCCCTGATGTGGATCCCCACATGCAGGGGTGCCACAGAGGCACTTTGGGATGACTGGAACAACTGGTTTGGGGAGGCAAAACCCAAACTGTGGCTGGTGCCACTTGCCCAGGTGGCCCCAGGTAACAAATTCATGGTCACGTATTTTTGTCGAAATTAATTCCAGCAGGTGGATTTAATGTCCTGGTAAAATCTCAAGCACTCAGCTCATTTAACACAAGTATAAAATACCAAGTTTACCTTTTAAGTAATGGTTTTGAATTTTAAAATTGCTCACTTTCAAATATTAACGTAACTTACTAAACAACTGGTTATTTTTCACCGTAAAGCAGATAATTCACAAGCTGAAGGCTCTGCCAATGAGCTATTTCCACAAGAATCTGCCCAGCCAGGTCCTGCCTGGAGCCCAAATCCCCAGATCCCTTTAAACAGCCTTCTGCTGCAGACAGGCTTAGGGGAAAGATACTGTCATTCTTCCAGGTTCTCACTTTACTGGAGACCTTTTCAAAAGGAATTGGTTAAATACCCAAAGGTGACTTTAAAAAGCCCCTTCCAGAAGCAGTTTTTTCTTGCTCTTGTCCAGGAGATACCTCTGCTAGCTAAAGCAGTTCTAAAATGACTTAGTTTTTCATTTCTGTAAATGAAAAACTAATGCAATGTAGAGTAGAAAACATCCCATTTCTAAAATAAACCCCACACTATCAGATAACCCTAATTGCACTGGTTAAAGAAGCTGTGGGAAAGCTGACAGTGGGTACACACTGAGTCAAACATCCAGCACCTAAACAGGAAGCAGAAAACTTTAGGGAAAAAAAAAAAAGTAGAAGTTGAACTGGAAAAACTTTTCAGTGTGTTTCCATTCCTTACTACACCTGCCAGCTGCCCTCACTCTGATTCACATGATGTTAAATCCCTCTCCTAGCACTCTGCACCACTTAAATCACATTCACCACTGCCCCAGTATGTTGGCTCCTTCCCACAGCTGCTTCTGCGTTAAATCAAACTACAGAACTGAAAATAATTAAACCTGTCTTATCAAAGTAACTCCTTTCAAGATATAAACCAACTTTTGCTAATTAGCTGAGAGAACACCCCAACCTAAGATGCAAATATCACTCAGCTTTGGGCTACACCAACACCAGTGCTGGGCTCAGATCTTTTGGGAAACAATGATCTATCAATTATACAAAGCCCCCAGTATCTCCATGAGTATTAAAAATATTGTATTTCCCTAGTAAAATGTATTCATTCAAACAATTTTAAGCTCCAATACATCATTAGAGACTGAAGTGAAGATTTTAAAAAGCATTTTCAAATTCACAAACAGAAATTGGATATATCCATCTGAGAATTTCAAAATCCACTTGTCTTGCCTGAAGGTAAAGAGCTGCCTCACCAATTTTTGGAGCATTTCAATGTACTGTAACCTTTAGAGAGCATGAGGAATTCCTACTATGAATTCACAGTGTATCTAACCAAAATTTATCTCAATAGAAAAACTGAAACTCAGTTTTAAGTCATCTTCTTAACACTGACATCCCTGCCTGCCAGGTGAGACATTTTCAAAGCCTGGTTAATCCCCATTTCCAGCTGAGAAAACAGAAAGAAGCTGTGAAAACATTAAGAATGATCCACTTTAAAAACTGGCAAGTCAGATAGAGAACTAGGAGCAAAACCAGCATTTCCAGCTCTCAGTGGCAGACACTGCCCACTGCATCAGTCAAAATACAACCACTGAAGTATCTATTTTCCCTTTAAAGGAAGCAACTTCAACAGCTTTAGGTAAAATTATGCTCTGAGCTCTTACAAAGCCTGAATAGAGAAATAAGGCTTGAACTAAGGTTGAGCTCCATTTGCACTTCATACCTAGTGGGTCACTAGGACATTTCGTCTCACCTGAAAGTGCCTACTACCTCTTACCACCTGCATTTAAATGCAAATAAGAGCTTTCAAAAGTCTTATCAAGCTCAAGACACAGGAAAGCACAGCACGATAAGAATCCCGAGGCCTCCAGGGAACACTGCAGAGTTTCCTCGCTAAAATGAACCAGTGCCCTGCCCAAGAGTTTCTCGTCCTTTGCCCCCAGGTGAGAACTCTGGACTCCTCTTTTCCCCACCTCCTCCTGCGAGCTGGCAGATGCTGCCTCCTCCATGGTGCCTTCCTGCTCACACTGCCCTTGCCAAGAGGCAGAACCAATCCAACTGGACTTTTATCTTTCCTTGGAGCCAGCCTGGCAGCTCAGCCTGGTTATCTCAGGGAGGGCAAGTGGCAACCTCGGCGGTGGCAACCATGTCAGGAAATTGTGCAAAGGTTCAGTCCCTGGCAAGGAAACCTCTCAGAGAGGACACCGTGTCCTCCAAGGCCAGGGTCAGACAGACACATTTCATTCAGATTTATGGAAACTGAAAACGGAGCATGGTACAGCCTTGCTGAATCAATCCCAGCCCCAAGGAGTGCCTTTGCTCTGATCATGCTTCCAGGAAAAGAAGGGAAAGCTCCACAACCACCTCACTTCTGCCTTTTCCCAGCTGCCAGCAGTGACAGGATGAATGTAACCCATGGTGCCTGGCTGCTCATGTCCCCTCCTTGCCCTCACTCTCCCCATCACCAGGCCTCTGCTTCCACCTCCCCAGGGACGCCTGGGAGCCTCAGCTCCCCCCCAGAGCTGTGTCCTGGTGTGGGAGGCAGGACCTGGAGCTCTGCTGGTGCTGTCCCTGGGCCGGGCCATGCGGAGCAGCCTCTGTGACTCTGGGGCTTGTTTGCAGAACAAAGAGCTGCTTCACAGACACGTCAGGAACTGTGTGTGTTGTGAGCAACCAGAAAACACTGGCACAAACCTCCGAGCACAGAAACCTCCTCATGCACAAAACAGATAAAAGGAGGAAAAACCCAAACAAAACCAACCCAAGACAGATGTGAGGGCTCTGAAGCAGAAGTATCTTACTAATAACACACAGACCTACACTGGGGTCCCTACAGCTTTTCTTGTCACAAGAACAAAACCTGCATCATCAACCAATACCCTTAATTAAGAAGTTATTTTGAAACCAAAGGTGCTTGAATAATTTCCCCCTTTAAACGCAACCAGAAGGCTGACCAACAACAACCCAAGTTTTAAAACTTGGGATTCTAAAAGGGTATTAATTTAAAATGTGCCCAAGATTGGAGCTGCCTTATGTGGCTGAAGCATCCACCCACGTACCCAGCATCCAGCCCAGAGAGGGAGCAGGAGCAGGTGCCTGCAGGAATAAACTCCCACTGCTGGTCAAAGGTCCAAGCTGTATCCCAGCACAAACTTCATCCCAGTAAATCTGCCTCTGACAAGCAGCTGCCCAGCAGAACACAAGCCTCACATGCACTGAATAAGTTCTGTGGTGATAAAAAGTGCAAAATATACAGACAGACCCAATATTCCACAGTTAACGGCCTGGCATTTTTGTTTTAACAACCACCTCTGTACAAAGACCAGCCAAATTCCATATGCAACTTAGCACAGAAAATCCAAGTTACTCTCCCTCAAGCATTTCTGTTCTGCCCTCCAGAACTGCAATATCCAACCAGTGAATGTTAGAGTGAGGTTTTTCCTGCCTCTAAAATACACTACCCAGAGCATTTTGTTTAAAGTGCTTTTACTACCTCAAAGACTCTACTCAAAAGCTCATAAAACAACACTTTGCATTTTTGTATTTCTCCTTTCCTTCAACTTTATTTCAGTCTGTATTGACCAACCAGCTCCCTGGTAACATATGCTTTAACCAGCCTCCACAATATCCCTGTAAATTTAATTACTATTGTCTCTAAAATGAACAAACTGAGGCACAAAGTAGCTAATCCCAGTTTTTTTAAGGAGATATCACCCCAGGACTCACATTATCAGGACACTCCAACTGCAAAGCAAATCCCAGGCTCTCTAGAGCGGGCATTGCTTTTTGAAGTATAAAAAAAAACACCAAAAAAAAGGCAAAACCTGAGAAAGACAGAAACGATAAAAACTTCACAATATGTTTGAGTTGCACCTAACACTGCTATTACTGCAGGATCTCCAAAGCAATGTTTATATTACATATCCAGACATCGCTGGCCGTAGGGCAGCTCGTGAACTGGTTTATTTTGGCTACAGGAGAGCACAGCCTTGCTCCTCGAAAGCAGCTGATGAACTCTCTGCTCCCCAAAGCCTTTGGGCACTTGCTACATGGACCAGGCTGCATCCAACTTCACTCTCCTGGCTCCCCACTGCCATTAACCTACTAAGAGTGCATTTAGATCAGATATTGTCAGGAAATTGTTCCCTGTGAGGCTGCTGAGGCCCTGGCACAGATTGCCCAGAGAAGCTGTGGCTGCCCCTGGATCCCTGGAAGTGTCCAAGGCCAGGCTGGACAGGGCTTGGAGCAACCTGGGACAGTGGAAGGTGTCCCTGCCCTTGGCAGGAGAGTGAGATGGGCTTTAAGATCCCTGCCAACACCAACCACGCTGCATTTCTGTGACTCTAACCCATCCTGCTTGGCTTTCACAGGATGAACACAAAAAGCAGCCAGGGAAACAAGGCAGAAACACAGGCAGCTGTAAAACCCGGGGGTGCGGAGCCCAGCAGCAGCAGCAGCCGCTTTCCCCAGGGAGGGACAGACGCGGGCCCGCC